>JAFVLL020000836.1:0-10573 GCA_021397915.2 Tor tambroides
CTTTGAATGTTAAAGTGCAAATTAACACCTGACCACTGTTGTAAGTTTGCAGCTGTTACAATTAAAAATCAGAGAAGGGTAAAAACATGCAGGCATACAATGGTATGATGTAAGCAACACAGCTACAACAAACAAAACTGATAATGGGTATGTTAGATTTATAGTGTGTGAATAATCAAGCTTTGACAACAACCAGTCATATTGGCGGCACCGAAGGGCCCCCAAATAAAATTCTGCTTAGGGCCCCATAAAGGCTTGGGCCGGCCCTGGCACACTGTCTACTATTTTTAAAGAATAGTATGTAAAACAGTATACAATAAGCAACAAATGTTTCTGAGTAGCTAAAGTGTTGTCACATGACAAACACTGTACATTAATTCAGCACAGGTGTCGAGACTGTTACCTTACAAATAATTGTGCTAACCGTTCTTTTTACAAAGGCTTGTTAATAAGGCTTCATACTAGTAAACAATGCTATATTGCCCTCAATAGAGCTCATTTCATAATTGATGAACTTTACATATTGAACAGAACTGAATCAACACTGAGCTCCTTTTAACTGAACAATGATATTTTGGCCTTCTCACCTTCTGACTTTGCTTGCACTGTTGTTCTTTGTTAATTCTATGTAAATGCATCTAATATTTTTTCACATTAATATTTTAAAGTTCTGATGCTCTAGAAGAGTTAACTGTTATATTTAAAAAAGGGGGAAAAAGTGAAACTAAGCTGCCAAAGTCTGTTCACTTTAGAATTTTAGTTTAATGAAAATAATGTTTATTTTACAGTTAATTTAATTGTTTTTATTTATGCTTGATAGGAGGCTTGCAAGAGAGTTTAATTCCAAAAAACTAATTTACTTATTTTATTTCTTCCTTTACTTATTATTTATTTCTTTTTACAGATTTTTTATGTTCTCTTATGTTTCACTCAACACTAGGGGTCTAAGAGGTTTTGTTAAAAGGCAATCTATCATTCTTTTTTGTAAAAATGAAAGCAATTTTCTTCTCCAAGAAATGCACTCTGTTGATTTGTATGAAAAATTCATGGTCAAACAAATGGGGGAGATAAAATACTTTTCTCTCAAAATTCTAACAGGTTCTAACAGGTGTTGCTGTACTTTTAAATAATTTTCCTGGGAAGATTTTAACCACTGTTAGGGATACTGTCGTCACTGGATAATTTGTCTTTATGAAATAAATGAAAATATTTTGATTTTGGGAAATACATATGGACTTAATAACCGAAACAAAATCTTAATTGCTGAGGTTACAATAGTTGTTAAGGATTTATGCCAAAGGTATCCTACTGAAGATTTTATTTGAGGGGATTTTAATATGGTGATAGATGAATTGCTTGATAGATCTCCTTCAAAATGCCTGAGACATTATTACAATCCCATATTGCTTGACTTTTGTTGTGTGTTTAAACTGATCACTGTATGGTGTGTATTCAAGTTTTCACTTGGTTTAAACCTGATCAATTTCCAGGTCAGATTTCTGGTTAGTCTCTGAATTTAGATCTTGTCTGGAGTCTTAAACCCACAAACACCAATCAAGAGACAAAAGGATTCTGGAAGTTTAATTCAAACCTTCTACATAAACACTTTTGTCATGAAGGTATAATTACTATTAATAATATAAATGGAGACGAAGGTTTCATTTCAAGATTTTTAAAAGCTTTTGACATGATTGAAAACAAATTTATGTTTCATACTTTAGAATTATTTGGTTTAGAAGAATATTTTATTAATCTAGTTAAATTAATTTATAAAGAAACTAATAGCAGTTATATTACCAGATGGTATCACCATGATTCTCAAATGATAAAGGAATCAAACGAGGTTGCCCCATATCTCCCCTGCTCTTTATTGCTGCTGTGGAAATGCTTTCCATTCTTATGAAAAATTCAGATTTTGAAAAATTGACAGCGTTTCCCAAACAGTTCGTCATCAGCCAATTGGCAGATGACACAACCGTATTCAAGAAAAACATTGACCAAGTTCCAAAAATTCTCCAAACCATAGAGATTTTCTCAAAGGCATCTGGCTTAAAGTGAAATCTTAGAAAATGTGAATTACTACCAATTCTTAACTTTCCTCTGTCAACTGTTTATAATATTCGGTTACACTTTATTTTAAAGTGTCCTTGTTACAGTGTATATATACATTTAAGTACTGAGTAATATTAATTAACTATGTACTTACTATATGCTTAGGGTTAGGATTAGGGTTTGTAATTTTGGATAATTTATTATTATAATAACTACATGTAACAAGGACTTTTATTTTAAAGCGTTTTATTTTAAAGTGTTATTATAATAACTACATGTAACAAGGACTTTTATTTTAAAGTGTTACCCAATATTCCTGTTAAAGACACTATTAAGTACCTAGGTGTACATGTTACAAAGGATAATACTTCACTTAATAATCTCAACATCTGCAATAATCTAGATAAATTCTAGAACCTTCTAGAAATCTAGTACAAATCTTAATGTTAAAGCATATAATGATATTCTAGGAAATTGTGGGCTTCTAATATTATAGCAACAGTTTGGACAGGACCCTTTTCTATTCTAACATGACAATGCCTCTGTGTATAAGGCAAAGTTCAAAAAGAAAATTATTGATTCAGTCATTGTGGAAGAACTTGACTGGTCTGCATAAAACCAAGTCCTAATCAGTTGAACACCTCTGGTGTGACTGTAAATGCAGACCTTGAGCCAAAAGCTCATCACCAAACATCAATGACTTGTACATATGGGTACAGTCATTTTAGACACTTCCAAAACTGTTGCAACAGAGACGGAAATACAATTTTTAAATACATTAATTATGTTCCCATCGTTGTTGCCACAGATTTGGAAGTGTTTTTCTGTTCTAAAGAAGGGGCTGTCCCAATACTTCTGTCTATATAGTGTATGTAGATGGCCAGTCTGGTCCGCCACTGATAAAATCTATAAACCAACCTAACTTTAATTTTATCTGGAAAAGAAAAACACACATTAGAAAAGGAATATTGTTCAAAGAATAGGCATAAAAGCACTTGACATTGAATGTATTAGTACTATTAAAACAAATTAGGAAAGGAAGGAAAGGAAAGGAAAGGACGTGACGTGTGGCCAAGTATGGTGACCCATACTCGGAATTTGTGCTCTGCATTTAACCCATCTAAGTGCACACACACAGCAGTGAGAAGTGAACACACACAAACACACTGTGAACACACACCCGGAGCAGTGGGCAGCCAATTTAGCTAAGATCCTTTTTGAAAAATGAAAATAGGCCTAGTTTTTGATTTCATATCCCCAGCCAAATATTTATGAAATTAGGAGGTGTCCATTTTTCCTTAGATGTGATATGACCTTAAAAAACTCCCTGTTATCAGTGTTCCATCAACGGTTTTACTTTATTGGAAAATGATCTATAGGCTATATTTCAGTTCCCTTATGTAGGCTACCTTTATGCCTAAGAATTGTAGATTAGGAACAAATCTTTACAAACATTGGTGGGAGAAAGGAATACAGTCTGAGATGCAAATAGGAGTTAGGCTATGTTTTTTTTAAATTTATGTTCCAAATTCAAATTAGGCTATTTGACAGAAAACAATATGATAATATAATCAAAGCTATATCCCACAATCTATAATTCAGATGTCTTGTAACTTATCTCAAAAACCTCAGCATTTGGTGAATGAAGTTTCTCTTACTAACCTAAATTTACCCAATACTGTAATCCGGAAACTCTTTGTTAAGTAATTACATCCTTTTTCTTCAATTAAAAATGTAATTTTCAATATTTTTCTATGGATGAATTTAAAATTTTAAAAACAAAATATTTGAAATATCCAGTTGCACCAAAAGCAAAGGAAAGTCCACTTTAAAGTTCTTAATGGAATATATCCTTCTAGAGAATTTTTAAGATGTTGATTTGGTCTTGATGTTAACAACTGTTCCTTTTGTGTTGATCAAATCGAAATTACAGAACATCTTTTTTATGATTGTAACTTTGCCTGTGCCTTTTGGGAAGATTCCCATTGGGTATTTCCTAAATTTGAAGATTTTCCTGTTTTAACAAAGGAAAATTTGTTATTCAGTTTATTTTTGAAAACTGAAACACACAGCTAGCAATTAACACAATTATTATTCTTTGGAAGTTCTTTTTGCATAAGAACAGATTCCTGAAAATTCTTCCAAATTTCAACATAGGCCTATTTCACAAGAAACTATGTCATTACTTTTTGTCGCTGAACCCAGGGCCGTCGCTAGTGGGGTGAAAGGTGGTGACGATTATAGGGGCCCATGGCTGAGGGGGGGGGGCCCCTCGCGATCTCAACCGACTGGCTGATGCCAGCCTAAAAAGACGCTCAGGACAGTTGACGGGCCACTGCTGTGCGTCGTCACGAAGGCTTATCATTTGCACGTGTTTTTAAGCCTTGCCAATTTAAACATTCAAAAGAGTTTAAAGCATTCAAACTCAAATAAAAGACGCGGAAATGCTCAACTGAGTACTCGCACACCGTGTTCGGTTATGTCTTAAGTGAAAGTAATCAGTTGAGAAAGAAATTGGATGTGCACCATTATATTGGATGCATTGTCTCGTAAAGTGACCGCGCCTAATTTACTAGAGCTGTCGGTGTCCTTAATGTTAATCCAAGAAAATGAAAGAAAGAATCACTGCTCTTGACTGAATTACTTTGTTGTTTTAACAATAATTAATCCACAGTCAAACCAAAAATTATTCAGACACCAGATATAATTTTTTGATTTTTTTTTACTAGTGGGTGCAGGACACTACAGTTCATTTATGTAGAGGATAGCAAAATAAAGTAAACTGTGACATATTTTACCCAAAAATTCTTCATACAGTGGACTACCAGTAAAACTGATAAAAAAAATTGGGACCAAAAATTATTCAGACACTTCGACCTGATCATGTTTTGCTTAAGTGTTTTTTCTTTAATTGCTAATGCAATCTTTTTACACCACAGACTGAACAAAATTAAGCATTGCTTGGTAATTGGCCAACAAAGTATTGATAGTTGTGTAAATATTGTCATACTAACAGTTGTCTGAATTTTTGGTTGATTGTAATCCACTACATATCTTTCTATCAAAGTTATCTGACATTATCAAGATTAATTTGTTCTGACACAGTTTAACGCTCTTCTTGTCATATTTTATTACCATTTTCTAAACTATAGCAAATAAACTGTGATAATGTGAGAAATGCTGAAGGTGTCTGAATAAATTTTGGTTTGACTGCATATTTAATTTTTACAGTGAAGACTATGCAGTGCTATTTTACACGTGATTACTCGGTTTCTGTACCTGGACACCTACAAACTTGAAAAAACTTAAACATTGTGTAAATAGCACAAATAAATAAATAGAACGAACATACAAATTAAACAATTTCAAACAGGGCCCACTGGTACAACTTGCACCGGGGCCCCGCAAACCCCAGCTACGGCCCTGGCTGAACCTAATGAAGAAAAAGAATGCCTTGAACCTCTGTAATTTGATAGAGAATCTTAAACTAGCTGAAAACCCCTAGTTATTTTTTCTCTCTCTCCCTCTTCTTCCTCTTTCCCTTATCTTATGTTATGATGCTTGTCTGTTGTCTGATTAAGAAACTTTGCATTTTGTATCAGGCCATTTATGGTTGTAAAGTTTATATTGTTCAATAAAAGTAAAAAAAGAAAGAAAAAAAAAGATGATTTATGGGGATCAAAAAAAGGAGCAGTTGGATTTGTATCATTATAGGGTGGTTGTGACACACACTGCCAACAAACATTTAACAACATGTAAAAGTGAATTTGCATAATAGGTGCCCTTTAACGGAAAATCTACTTACAGAAGGAAGAATTAGGCTAGCTCTGTGTCCTCATGTCCTTATCTGTGACCTCATGATTATTATACTTTATACGTCTAAAGAACTGTGATCATCAGTTATCCAGTAATGTACTTCCTCGTGCACGACATTTTTGACCAGGGGCAGAACAATACAATTCCCCTGAATACAATTAAGCTGCTATCATAGGCTACTTCTTATTCCTTTTATCGTAATACCTGGATTGGCCAAAAGAGGGCCTTCAGACAATTTAACTGGACAATAAAACGTTGAGCCATAAATACGACTCACAGCAAGACAAAGGTTTTATTTTTGCTCTCTTAGCTTAGATCAGCAAAACGCACGGTATAACAACGTAAGCTACTGTCATATTTTCATTACAACTGAACTTCATTAAAGGCTTAAGAATCTATGAACATAAATTCTTAAAAGTGTGTAGTTTAAATTTCTGTGATTAAGTGATTTTGGCCGTTTCAGATGTACAATGCGTGCGGTCTCCTTTTCCTTTCATTTGGATTTACCATGCTGAAGTTCATCACCTGTTACAGCGTTGGAGCTGCATTGGAGAGTGAATGTCAAGGAATGAATATCAATCATGGGTATGTGGAAAGGTGCACAAATACACTGTAAAAAAAATCAATTAAAAATAGGGTCAAATGTAGGCTACTGTATTAATATAAAGGAATTTTCCGTATTTATTTATTTATTTTTACTAGTATTTTACCTGTATTTTGAATTTTGCACTTCACGGCGTTGTGGTTTAAGTTTAAGGAAAATATCCATAAAATTAGCCTACTTGAAAATGACATCGCAGAAAATTATCAGTAGGCTACTTTTTTTTCCCAGTGTACGAGAACAAAACACTGAAGCCCCTTTCAAGATCGAACCAGAATCTATAACCGTGACAGTTTCTGAACTGAGAACGAACATTACTGGTATATTTTCTCACTTTATTTTATTGACGTAAAACTAAATGGCTTTTCAAGAAGTGGCGATTCAAAATCTCTCATTTTACCATAGTGACGCTTTCGGCGGCTCCTGATTACTTTAAAGGTTTCATGTTGGACGCTCGTAAGTCTGATACGGACAAGTCTGCTGGTTGGTTTAATTTGACTGACCCGGACAGCAACATACTCATCTGTGGTGTGAGTCCTGCCGTGCACCCACTACACATAGCCTATTAGTTATCGATTCTTTATGTTCTTCTTGCACCTGGTGTTAAATGTTAGCAGCTATTAATTCCTTAAACTAACTTCAGCTGTTTATGATATGGAAATATTTTTAGGACCATGCTGTGGCTCAAAATAATAACCTACAAAAAACAAGAGTTGAAGTGTTGTGGACCCCCGAGGAGACTGGAGAGTTTTTCTTCAGGTAATTGTACTGTGCAGCCTAATAAAGACGAAATTAACATCTTTATACTTTTATTGCGTTTCAAACTAGTGTGTAAATCTGATCTTCAATTTTCTTTTCAGAGCTGCATTCGTTAAAGATTTCGATGTGATTTGGCAAAGGAAGCCTATACTCACATCAACTGCTGCACCAACCAATGAAGCCACCAGTCACAGTACACAAACAAGCCCAACAGGTAAGAATATGTTCCACAGTTTGTTATATCAATTGTGCAATTGTGGCCTAAAAGTTTATGTGTAGTAAATTCTATGTTGAATCAAACGAAATATTTCTTCCTATAGCTACTTTTTTGTGATGTCTGTTTGAAGTTTTTCTTATTCAACACAGTTATGGCTTTCAATTATCTTTTGAGGGAAATTTCTCAGCCAAATTTGATGTGCAATTCATTTGCAATTAATTAGATTAATTAATTAATCGCCAAATTGTGTGTTAAAAATTGTAATCACTTGACAGCCCTAAAATATATTTCAGCAAAAAAGAAACATCCTCTCACTTCAACTGCTTTTATTTCCAGCAATTTTTTTAACCTGTAAATGTTTTAAAATAAAAAGTTAAACAACTGAGACAAAAGTTTCACAGGCATTTGACAGACAGAAATAGAATAATGTATACCTTAAACTTGCTCATATGCAGTTGAAGACAAAATTATTAGCCCCCTTTAAAATATTTCATCATTTTTTAAAATAATTTCCAAGTGCTGTTTAACAGAGAGAAGATTTTTTTTATTACATAATAGTTTATTTAGGAAGCTTGGGATGTTTGTAATACAAACAGAAACAAAATTATAACCAAGAATAAAAAAATCTACAGGTCAAAAATTATTAGCCCTCTGATGTTAATAGCCAATGGTGAATCCCTTTTGCTTGATAACAGACTTTAGTCATTTGTTGTAGTTCTCAACAAGTTTCAGGCATGTCTCCTGAGGAGTCACAGCCCTTTCCTCCATAGCAAATTTTTCAAGCTCCTCCAGAGTTGTTGGTCTCCTGGCATGGACTCTGGTCTTCAGAGTGCCCCACAGATTTTCTATTGGATTCAAGTCTGGGCTGTGTGCAGGCCAGTCAAGGATGTTCACTTTGCTCATTTGGAGGTAGTTCTTCACCAGAAATTAGGTATGCTATCATGCTAGAAGACAAAACGTCAACCCAAACCATCTTTTGTTGCAAATTGCCTGAGGTTGTCTTTCAAAATCTTCTCGTAGTCTTGCTTTTTCATGATTCCTTTAATCCTGACAAGATTCCCAGTTCTAAATGCACTGAAACATCCCCACAACATTATACTCCCACCTCCATGTTTCACTCTGGAGATGGTATTCTTTGGGTTGAGCACCTGTCCCTTCTTTCTCCAAACATAGGCAACATCTCTATGGCCAAAGAGCTCTACTTTTGTCTCATCTAACCAAAGGACACATTTCTAGTATGCATAGTTTTTCTCCAGGTTGTCCTTCAAACTTCAGTCTAGCTTGGAGGTGTCTCTTCTTCAGAAGAGGAGTTTTTCTTGGTCTGCAACCTCGCAGTCCTTTCCTGTCCGAGCCTCTAGTGTCCATCTTCGCTGAGATATCAATCCCAGACTTGAGTAAATCATTCACAAGTGTCTTCGCAGTTGTTCTTGGGTCTTTAGAAACCTCTCATAATAGTTTTATTTACAAAATTTTTGAAATCTTTCGCTTCCTGCTGCTGTTCTCCACTGTGTAGGTTTCTTTAAACTTCTTGATAATACTTCTCACGGCAGTTCTTGACACTTGGAAACACTTTGATAAATGTGTAAATGCATCTCCTTTGTGAGCATTAACAATTCTTTTTCTCAAGTCTAAACTAATTTTTATGTATTTGCCATTATGACAGTACATATTATTTTACTAGTTGTTTTGAAAGATACTAATCCTCAGCTTACAGTGCAATTTAAAGGCTTAGGGGGTTAATTAGGCAAGTTAGGTTAGTTAGGCAAGTCATTGAACAACAGTGGTTTGTTCCGTAGCCAATCAAACAAATCATTTCTTAGGAGGGCTAATAATATTGACCTTAGCAATTTTTTAAAAAATTGTAAATAATTCTTTTATTCCAGGCAAATTGAAATAAATAAGGCTTTCTCCAGATGAAAATTTTATAATAAAATCAATAATTTTGTCTTTTTGAGCTAACATATATATATATATATATATATATATATTTGTGTGTGTGTGTGTATATATATATATATATATAGATACACACACAGTGCCTTGCAAAAGTAGCCCTTCATTTTTTTCACATTTTCATTTTCACATTTTGTTATGTTGCTGCATTATGTTAAACTGCTTTAAATTAATTTTTTCCACATCAAGCAAAAGCAAAAAACAGGGTTTTAATAAAAATTTTCCAGTCAAGTTTGTTTTTATAAATCCCACCTTTTGCGTAGGAAGTGGCTTCTTTCAGGGCAGGTTTTGTGCGTACACAACGTTTATAAATGAGACCCCAGGACTTTTCCTAGAGCTGGCCTCCTGGCTAAACTGAGCAATTGATGGATAAGGGCTTTGGTTAGAGTGGTGACCAAGAACCTGATGGTCACTCTAGTTAAGTTCCATGATCATATGTGAAGACAGGAGAAACCTACAGAAGGACAAACATCACTGCAACACTCCACCGATCTGGGTTTTATGGCAGTGTGGCAAGACTCAATCCTCTTCTCAGTGAAGACTCATGAAAACACACTTGAAATTTGCAAAAAAGCACCTAAAGGGCCCTCAGACTGTGAGAAACTTTTTATATATTTATATACACACACAGTGCCTTGCGAAAATATTCATAGATACCCCTTCATTTCTTCATTCATTTATCTCTGCCTTATGTTAAACCCCTATTCACCTCTCAAGCTCTTTCGGGGCAGACACACATTTTTAGGTTTCTCCAGAAATATTTGATTGCGCTCAAACCCAGGCTCTGGCGGGGCCACTCAAAGACATTCATAGAGTTGTCTATAAGCCACTTTTACCGTGTGCTTAGGGTTAGTATTGAGCTTTTCTTCTACTCTGACGAGTCCCTCAGTACCTGCCACTGAAAAACAGCCCCACAGAATGAGGCTGCTACCAGCGTACTTTACTTTTAGGATGGTACTCTGCAGGTGAGGAAATACTGTTTCTCTGTGATGTTTTTAATATTCCTCACAGATACGTCACGGACTGCACCACCGACCTCTGAAGCCACAAGTACACAAAAATTCCCAACTACAAGCCCAACAATATTTACAACAACATCTAATATAGACTCACATGCTACAGGTAAAAAAAAAAAAATATATATATATATATATATATATATATATATATATAGA
>JAFVLL020000836.1:10673-22406 GCA_021397915.2 Tor tambroides
AATTTCAAGTTTTGTTGCAAAGGGTCTGAATACTTACGTAAATGGGATATTTCAGTTTTTTATTTTTAATAAATTTACAGACATTTCTAAATTCCTGTTTTCACTTTGTCATTATGAGGTACGGAGTATAGATTAATGAGAAAAAAAAATGAATTTAAACAATTGTAGTATCAGGCTGCAACATAAAAAAATTGAAAAAATTTAAGGGGGTCTGAATACTTTCCGTACCCACTGTATATATATGTGTGTGTGTGTTTTATATACAACTGTTTTATTTTCATTTTCTTTTAGTTGGACCAACACCGCCTCCTCAGTGTACACAATATACGGTATGTAGACTGTATGCATGTTGCTACACTACACGACTTTCAAAATCTGAACAGAGTTTGAAACAATAGGCATCATACATTTGCCAACTCTGCAAAGTTATATAGTCACAGAGGAAAAGCATTGCACACTAAACGACTAAAGGCTGGAATACACTACACGATTGTTTCCCCGATTTTCAGTCTGGAGAAGCTGACGCTAGTTGCCAAAAGTCAGAGCCAGTCTGCAGATTTGAGTTGACAGATTTCATAGAAAATCATGTTGTGCATGATGATCACAGACTCCGATTTTTTTGCTTCAGACTATGATTCCATCCAGTCGGAGGATATCAAACATGTTTGATATTTTCAGCCAATTTTAGAACACACATTGTTTTCATGTGTCATGTGTCTCCTTGCAACAAGGCACACGTGTGATTGGAACAACTTTAACGTCTGGTAGTGTTTTAGTGTTTGATGGCCATTTTTTTCTCTGTGACTATTACAGACTTGGGCAGTGTATGATGCCAAGTATTTTAAAATCTGTTCAGTTTTTAAAAGTCATGTAATGTATTCCAGTCTTAAGGATCACACACTACCAGACTTTTAAGTCATTCAAAACACAACAAACTTGAGAAGAAACATGTGCCTTGTTGCTAGGAGACTTGTGACACATAAAAACATTTTGTGTTCTAAATTTGGCTCAACTATCAAACATGTATGATATCCTCTGACTGCAATATTCTATGTAATCTGACAGTTTAAAACTGCATTTGGCTCTGACTTTCGGCTACTAACATCAACTTGTCCAGTTTGTAAATCTGGACAAAAATCTGGCAAAACTCATGTAGTGTATTCCAACCTTAAGAGGTGTTTTATTGCTGCAATTATGCTTATGAATGACTTGTCTTATGATGATTCTACAAATGTAATTAGATTTTGCAGTGTAACATGCCCCTCTCTCACTGATTTTGCATTTTTGCCACTTTTGTCTCAATGAATATCATTTTCACCTACTAAATCTGCATGCTGTGGTTATTAAAATATGCATCCATGATTATGTTTTTTTTTTAACTTTGCATGTTTATACATATTTTCTGTTGTGTTTGCATCTGTACATGTCTGTCTGTCTGTCTGTCTGTCTGTACACACATCAGAGATGTGCTTTAGCACTGTTATTATTCAGTCGACTGTGTTTTCTTGGAGGCTCTTCTCTCCTGATGATCATCAGACCAGTGTTGAAAATGGTAAGTGTGTCAAAAAAACTGAATAATGCACTAAATATATTTAGCTTTTTAAAGTCATTATTATGATAAGACAGAGAGTTTTACATCTTGATAACTGATGTCGGGATATGCATGATGTCCTCTAGCTTAAATGCACAGATTCACACTGAATTCATAATTTAAAATACTTTCAGTATATGGCAAATTATGTCTCTCTTCACAGGCCACCATGATTGTGTCTGTCATTGAATTAGCCTCCAAAACTATTGCTGTCATCTTCATACTAATAAAACTAATTCAAGTAAGAATTATGTTTCTATTCGACTGAATTTCTACTGAACTGAATATTTGGTTAAGACATATCCAGAAGAATAAAAAGAAACCACAGCAACTGACATCTAATTTATTTTTCAATTGCTATGTATGTTTTTGCGTCAGTATGAGTGTGAGTGTGAGTGTGATAATTTCCAGATTGAGTTTACTGCTTTGACAGTGACTGCCATGGTTTCAAGCCTGCTGCACACCCTCACCGTTCTCCTTCACTGTGGACCAAGCCATGAATTGTGAGTGTAATCTTCATGGAGAAAATGACATGATCTAGGACCTTTATACAGTGTGTGTATTGTAGTCATTGTCTCACAGCCTTGTTTTCAATCGTGTTAAATTCAGTATGGCTTTTAACCTGATTACGGTCTATTCAGTCACACTCATTCAGCAAGAACAAGAGAGATTTGAATGAACTTAGTTTGAAAGAATCTATTCACTTACATGTAAGAACTTTTAAAATGATTGTTTTGAATTTAATGGTCTAAAACTTTGATTTACAGAAGGAAGTGTTGGCTCTGTGCCCTCATAATGGTTGACCTAATGAATACTCTCATTACAAGTAAGGTTCAGTTTTTGTGTTCTTTAATAGTGCATTCAAGTATTTTGTAAAAATGTTGTTTGTAGTAAATATTACTTTTTCCATTATTTTTGAAAATTGGTGTAGGTGTAAATATTCATGTAAAATCTCATCCAAACTTAAAAGCTAATTCAGATTTACCTAATTAGGAATCGTTAGATTATAATCCCCTTATTTTCTATTTGTACTGTAGCAACTGCAGTATTCTTTGGAATATGGTGCTTTAAAGAGCTCTGGCTGCCAGTATTAATGGGAGTTTATGTTATTTGGGAGTTCATGCTTTATCTTGGCTCAGTTTGCTTTGAAAAGATGGGAAAATACCAGTCAAGAGGAAAACTCAGAAGTAAGTATCCTTCGTACCAACTGACTCAAGGCACTGATGAGATTAACACACCTTATAAACAGACTTTATGGACTTTTAAAGAATTTGTGTTATCAGTCACACCCAGGCATAGTTGTGTGTACTTCCTTATGCATGCTCCAGAACTGATTTTCACAGCAAAATAAGATCAATAGAGATGGATTTTTCAGTTTCATCCTACATTGCCTTTTATTTTATTAATGGACATACAGTCTCATTTGTTTGCATTTGTATGTCTGCAGAAAATCTGAATCATATTTTGGAAAAGAGGGTAAGTGAACTTTACATACTTCATATCTTATATTTGTGTACATAGAGACATTCCATGTTCACTTAAGCTGCTTATTACACATGTATTTGACTGTAAAATAAACTTTACAGTGTACAGCAACTCCATACATATTTTATGGCACCAGACCATCAACATCTTCAGTATTCTCAACATCTTAGGAACCCACTAATATAACCTTGCACACCAATATTATTACCTTAAAAATCACACATTAAACCTCTTTTCTTTTTTATTTGCAGGTATCCCTATGGTCGTTTATGTTCAGCATCTTTTCAGTATTTAATGTAATGTTTACAGCCGCACTCATGACAGGAGTGTCTTTGGTCAAAATGGAAAATTGTTGAAGGAACATCTGCAGCTTCTTTGGAATATGTTTATCATATAGTGAATATGTTATCTTGGTACGTTTGTAGGACTGAGCGAATATGGGTGTAAATTTTTACAGCCCTAGTACATCAATAACAACTTTAATGGAGTCGGATAAGTAGCTGAATTATGCACATCATCTTTTGACTGCTTTTTTATGATTATTGGTTCAAAATAACAGTGTAAAGGCCCGTTCACACTGAGGATGATAACTATAACAAAAACAATAAAGTTTTAATTATTGTTCTAATTGTATGAGAATAGAGAAGTCCACATCACAGCTATAACGATAACGACACAGATGGACAATGTCGTTAGAATCACTTTCAGATCGATTTTTTCCACCTGATGAACAATAAAAAACATTGACAGCCAATCAAAACCCACTCGAACTTTAAGCAGCAAATTACAAAACATCAATGCAGATTTACAATAAACAGAACGTCATTGTGCATTAGTGTGAACGCTAAAATAGTTATCGTTATAGTTATTGTTTTTGGTGAACGGGCCTTAAGAATCCAGTCTAATATCCCTTTATTATTTGGTTCTTACACATTAACTAACTTACTGTGTAATAATAATTTGTATATATATCTGTATGTATTTGTAGATGCTGCTTTGTTATTGTAGTTTGTTTTCTTTTATCACTGTTCTTTTTTATTATTGTAAGTTACTGTAAGTGAAAGAGTACAGTGGTGTTAAAAATACTTTTTTTAAATCTTCATTTTGGTTACTCTTCCAAATTAAGTGCACTTAGCTGTACGTAACAGTGTATGTTAAATAAAGACATTCACCAAATATTTTATTTATAATAGCTAAATATATTCATACAAAGATAATTATCCCATAAACTGTTTCTGAGGTTGTGTCTGTTTCAGTGTTTTGACACCAAAACATTTATTCAACTACAATCATTGCAGTACTCCAATACACAAAATACTAACTAAACAGTTTGAATAATAGGCCTTGTGTTGTACTTCCTGATGTGTCTCTCATTCCATCAACAATCAAAATGTATTGACTGGGCAAAACCCAAGTTCTGTTTACTTTTCTGTTTAACTGACGACAATTCAAATAAAAGTTCAAGACCTGGGTTGTTTCTGTAGAACAAAGAACTTTGCACTTGTAGATATCACGTTATGAATCTTCCTGGGGCGTTTACAGTAGGCTACATGACTGTGTTGAGTCGGCGGCAGACCCACAATCAATTTGCACTCGCTCCTCCATGTGGGTGTTTTCTGCAACTTGAATAGTTTGCTTATGCTTTCAGCTACCGTGTATTTGTGTCCACAGTAGCCTACATACTGAAATTAAAATTGAAGTCCATTATATGTATTTTGTCGCACGATGGTGCCGGTTGGCTATTTTATTGTGTGCATTGATGTGAGGAACATCATTTCATTATAGGTAAATGATATACAGATACCGGTCGCTTGATTAATAGTTATGACTGTGTAATAACTACAATGCGTAACTTCTACAAAGAGGTAAATGAGCATCAGAATAACCCAGGCACTATTTTGTAACATTCTTGATTCCCATTGTCTGGTGCGATGCGGGCAGTCTTGGATGTGGTTAAAAGCAATAAAATTATACACTAGGCCTGTGACAATGAAGCCTGGAGTAATTGCTGCTGAAAATTCTGTTTTGCCATCACAGGAATAAATTACATTTTATTAAACTGCAAATGTATTTCACAACATTTTAAAAATCTCACCCTAAACTTCTGAATGCTAAAACAGGAGCTATGACAAAAAAATGCATTTACCAGAGGATGAGAAAATGATACGCACAACAAGAAAAGAAATATAGACTCACTTTTAATTATTATAATCTTAGACACACAAATATATAACACCAAACTCAAACTAACTTTTGATTGGTAAGAAGAGCCCAGCTTACAATTCAGAGTTTAACTTCAAAAATCAGTGCAAAACTTCAGTCATTACTGCACCTGGCCTTGGGAATGAATGTACAACATTTAATTTGCATATTTTTATTTTAAGCCAAAAGCTTACTATAGATAGGCAAATGCATTATTATAATCATTATTATTATTATTATTATATTATCAAGTGTCTGCCTTCAAATAACAATTATCAAAGGAAACCAAAATATAAGCGAATACAAAACAAATTGTATAAAACATTCATAAACACATTTTTTAAAAACCTCTTTGGAAAAAACATCCTCTATGTACATTTATGTGGTCTGCACATCCATGACCAGTTTAACTCAAAACTTTACAAAAAGACTTATCCAGCCCAATACAGTGATGCAATTTTATGATTTTCCATAAGGCTATGCCCCACAGCCCTGCTGTTCAATTTTCTCCACTGCCGCCACTGGCAGGATGAGGTGAGAAATTCTGCTCCACAGTCCACTCAGTTTATCCACATCCATTTGATTAAACCTAGTGGATTTATCTGAGATGACAAACTTATGTTTTATATGGTCATATACCATGGCCTCCACATCTTTTAGACTGGTCTCCGAGTCTATTTTATCCCTCGAAAGGATCACAGTGAAGACCAGGAAAACCTTCTTGTGAGATGCATTCTCATGGTCACAGTAACGATAGAATATAAGCGTAGATCCAGGAGGTAGCTCTTCAAAACGGTGCACAACAGCTGCACGTTTATCACCTGCAAACGCTTTACTAAGTGCTTCATCAATATCCAGCTTGACCCGGTCACTGTCTTGTGCTTTTTTGGTGGCCCCTTCGATTTCTAAGATTGAAGCATTAAGGGTAGAGGAATATGCTGTGGCTAAGCGTCGAGCAAGGCAGCTCAACGTCCTTTCAGCCTGAAGCCCAGCAGTCAGAATTACGCTGACCGGTTCAGTGGGGTCGATCGTCTTCAGGTGGCTCTTAAGATGCTTCCGACTCCTCTTCCAGAGCTCTGAGTGCTGACTGGGGAAAAGATCTTGTAGAGCTGCTAACTCCAGATCAAATTTCTCCATTGTTTTAGGGTGGCCCATGTCAGTTTGAGGCAAATGGAAGTGCAAGAACTTCTGACTGGCCCAAAAAACAAAAACGCCCAAAGCCAGCAATACAAGCAGTATCAGAGGAAGAAGCTTGCAAATGTACCACATCCAACCTTAATATAAAACATGAAGTTCTGAATTAACAAAACACTGTGGATGTGAGACAATTTTGTTTTAATTATAAAGGAATGAATGAAAGACTCAAAAATACCTTTAGAGGAGGAGGCTGGACTTGCTTTTGAAATGACTGGTTTCTGCAAAATCTTCAATTCTTGAAGACCAAGTAAAAGAATTATGATCTACAAATCCTTAAATATTATCCATTTACTGATGTAAGACAAAATTATAAATGTACATTTTTTGAATATATACCTTAAGTAATAAAATACTAGAAAAGTGACAAATACAAAACATTTTTACCTGCGTTTTTGTGATTAGTGGTTTGGTTTGTGATGTAATGTTTAGTTATTGGGCGGACGTAACACTTCTGGGGCTCAGCTGGTGGGTATCTATTCCAATTCACAAGACCAGCGGAATCTATAGTAAGAGCACAAACTTTGATTAAATAAAATGAAAGAAAAAAATTGTAACATATACAGTAAGAACGTGATTAAGCATCATAATGTACACTATTACCAGTACAAATAGTGTGTGTGTGTGTGTGTGTGTGTGTGTGTGTGTGTATCTATATATCTATCTATCTATATATATATATATATATATATATATATAAGTCCATTTTTATATCTCACCACTTCTAATAAAACTTTTTACTTTTCCTGTGCAGCCGAAACCGGAAAGCGGAATATTAATGATGGTCTTCGTCGGAGCGACTAAAGTGAAACACGACTTCTCTCCCGGAAATAGTTGACATTCACAGTTAACGTTAGTTTCATTTCTGCAAATAAGTACCCCACCAGAATTCATTCGTGTTCATCCCTGCCTTTACTGTTATCCGTCAGAAACAAGTCATAGGAAGCAGAGCATATTCATTTATTAAGGCACGTTTATTTTCTCATAAAGCTTTGAAGTAGGAAAAATCAACCATACAACAAATATGACAAGTCCCTGGCCAACCAAATTTACAAATTAAAAATAACTTTAATGTAGGACATAATTTAGATACAGACAGATCTACATAAAAAAGAAAGTAAGAAAAGATATACAAATGGGGAGACTTCCTTAATTTAATCCTAATATAAATTTCATAATCTAAACAGTTATAATTTATTGTCAAAGGAAGAAAACGAGGGCCACCATCCATACAGCAGCACATAGCCATAATAAATATTTTTAGTTTGAATCCAAATAAATGTTTAAAGTAGTATTTTTTGCAAAAGGTGTTTTAAAAATTATTTATCACAATCCACACAGCCCTGCTGTTCAATCTTCTCTTCTCTTCCAGTCCACTTTGTCAACATCCATTTAATTAAACATAGCTGACTTGTCAGAGGAGACAAACCTCTGTTTAATGTGTTCTTGAACCATCTCCTCAACTCTTCCCAGACTGACAGTGGATGGCACTTCCACTTCTGCATTAAGCTGAGAGCGGATCCAGGAGGGAGCACCTCAAAATGGTGGATGACTACAGCAGACTTTTCACCCTCAAAGGCATTTCTCAATTCACAATCAATGTCCAGCTTCACCTGATCACTGTCTTGTGACGCTTTGCTTTTGGCATTAATATTCAGAATTGAAGAGTTACGGGCAGAGTTAATATCGCAGTACGATGTCCAGCCTAAAAACACATGAAATTCTGAATTAACAAAACACTGTGGATGTGAGACAAATCTGATTATTTTAATCATAAAGGAATGGATAAAGGACTGAAAATACCTCTAGAGGAGGAGGCTGGACTTTTGTGACTGGTTTCTGCAAAATCTTCAATTCTTGAAGACAAAGTAAAAGAATTATGATCTACAAATCCTTAAATATTATTCATTTTCTTTACTGACATAAGACAAAATTATAAATGTCAAATTTTTGAATATATATCTTAAGTCATAAAATATTAGAAAAGTGACACAACAGATTTTTTACCTGCGATTTTGCGATTAGTGGTTTGATTTGTGATAGGAAGTTTAATTGTTGGGTAGATGTATCTCTTCTTGGGTTCAGATGGTGGGTATCTATTCCATTTCCTAAGACCAGGGGGATCTATAGTAAGAACACAAACTTTTAAATAAAATGAATGGAAAAAAAGTAACATATACAATAAGAATGTGACTTTTACCAGTACAAATATGGCTATTGTAATCTATATGATAAAAATACAATGAAAATGCTTTACAAACTTTTGGGGTTCTCCATTATGGGTTTCTGATAGTTCATGCTATTCCTATTTTGCCTCTTGTTGACACTGGTTTAGATGTTTAGCTTGCACTAATTTATGTGTGATTGCATGGATTGCTCTAATTTCACTGTCCTTTTAGTGTTATTTAGTGACAATAATAAAGAATCTTGAAGTATTTGCTTACTAGGCTAAATTTTTTAAATATCCACTGTTTAGTTTGAGTACATGAGCTAAAGAATTACTTAAACGTCAATACATTATATATTGCAATATATTGCATATTACAGCATATTGCAATAATATTATAGAGGTACACACTTATGAGATAATTTGTACGAAAATTGCAAGGTTTAATGTTAGCATTATATATATCTACCAGTCGACCACGATCAGTGGGTTGGCAACCATTGATCTAAACGCAAGCAGCAAGCTACGCAACCTTAGACTGTTTCCTTAACAGGTTTCTGTATGGAAAGTAATATGGAGCGAATTTTGTGACAAAATTATACAAACAAATCCAGTGTTTTGCAAATAAACACAATCTGCTTTGCAAAGAAAAACTCGACTTTCAAACAAAGGCAAAGTGATTTGCAAATACAAAACTCTATTTGAGAGAAAATGCAGAGGTATGGAAAAATATGTATTGTGTGTTATAACTGTGAGACTCATTTGCCTTTTTATGAGGAAACCTGGCTTGATTTTCTCACAAATGCGTGCGGGCAGATTTTTCTCACAAATGCAATTGAGCAACTTTCTTTTCCAAAAACAGCAGATAGCGTTGTCTGTCAATTTACACTAGTCTCCCGAGACCCGAAACACCTCTTTACCTTTTCAGACCAATATGAGTGGGGAACAGGTGAGTTTCTGTCTTACTATTTCTATAATTAACCATTTAGATGTTTTCACAAAGCGACCCTACTACAGCGTCAGTGAAATTCACAAGTGCTGTAAAGTTGTTAACATGATTGATTAGTTCAAAAATGAGTAGTGACATGGCTAAACATTTATCTAGGCAGTCTTTCCCTATAAAAACTGATCCATTCTCCATACCTCTTATCTTCTGTTGGATTGCGGGATATAGAATATACATATACTGTATATTGACACAATTGTTCAACATTCAAAACAATGCAGAAACAGAGTAGAGCATATTCATTTATTAAGGCACGTTTGTTTTCTCTAATAAAGCTTTGAAGTATGAAAAAAACAACCATACAACAAATATAACACGTTCATCCCTGGCTAACCAAATTTAGAGATTAAAAATAACTTTAATGTAAGACATAATTTAGATTCAAAAAGAAAAAAGAAATAAAGAAAATCTATACAAATGGGCAAACTTCCTTCATTTTATCCTAATATAAAATTCATAATCTGAAAAGTTATCATTTTTTGTCAAAGGAAGAGAACTGAGGCCCATCATCCATACAGAAGCACATAGCCATATTTTTTGTTTAGATCCAAATAATGAGTCAAATATTCAAAATAGTAATTTTTGCAAAAAGTGTCTTTAAAATGATTTATCAGAATCCCCACAGCCCTGCTGTTCAATCTTCTCTTCTGCAGCCACTGGCAAGATGAGATGTGAAATTCTGCTCCACAGTCCACTTAGTTTGTCAACGTCCATTTGATTAAACATAGCTGACTTGTCAGAGGAGACAAACTTATGTTTTATGTGCTCTTGAACCATCTCCTCAACTCTTCCCAGATTGACAGTGGATAGCACTTCCACTTCTGCATCAAGCATTACAGTAAAGGCCAGGAAGACGTTTTTATAAGCCGCATTCTCATGGTCACAGTAACGGTAGAAGATGAGAGTGGATCCAGGAGGGAGCTCCTCAAAACGGTGGATGACTGCAGCTGACTTTTCACCCTCAAAGGCATTTCTCAATTCACGATCAATATCCAGCTTCACCTGATCACTGTCTTGTGCTGCTTTGCTTTTGCCATTAATATTCAGAACTGAAGAGTTAACGGCAGTGGAAAAGGCTCGGGCCAAGCATCGGGCCAGGCAACCAAGTGTCTTTTCAGCTCTGTGACCAGATGTCAGAATGAGGCTGACAGGTTCAGAGGGGTTCTTAGTCTTTAGGTGGCGCCTGAGATGAATACGACTCCTCCTCCAGAGCTCTGGATGCTGATTTTGGAAGGTAGTTTTAAGTTTGTCCATTTCCTGATTGAAAACTTCCACCACATCAATCTCGTTTGGTTTAGGTGGAGTTGTGTCAGGACTATGCATAAGTGCATAAACCACAGCTAACAGAATGACACCAACCGCACAAATCCAAAGTGTTTCTGTGAGAAAAGAAATAAGTTAAATATTGTCTGCTTCTTTGCAAAAGTAGAAAAGTAATTTGTTTATAAATTAGTACATTTAGAAAGGAGAAAAAAAACAACTCACTATTATTCCCTGGTACAATGGTCAGTGGTCGGAGGTTCTGGTCTTGATCCTGGACTTCATTCTCATTCCTTTCCACATGTTCTTCATTTATATCCCTTGTCGTCTCTTCTTCAGTATTTTGGATATTAAGAGGGGATTCTGTGTTGATTTAAAACAAAGATAATGAGAACAAACATTAGCATACCAAAGATGTTTTGGTCACTGAAGTAGCCACAGTTCTGTTGTCTGCAAGGGAATGCTGAATAATATAAATTCACAGTCTGAAACAAAAATCAAATTAAATAACACCTGAAAGCAAGCAAATGCAATAATATGCTCTATTCTAAGACAAAATACCTTCTTTTATGTTCTCAGGTTTACTGTCCTCCTCTCTGTCCTCATCTGTCTTAGTTTGTGTGTCAGAGTGAGGCTGGCTCTTGGTCGAAGAACTACTGTGAATCGTCTTCTCTGTGTGTCAGACAAAGAAAAGTATGTATGAATGAATGCATGAATGAATGAATGACGCATTTATATAGTGCTTTATTGTGTATTGCCGTACACCCAAAGCGCTTTACAATCATGTGGGGGGTCTCTCCTCAACCACCACCAGTGTGCAGCATCCAC
>JAFVLL020000837.1:0-35617 GCA_021397915.2 Tor tambroides
AAATAACGAGATAGTATCTCGAAATAACGAGTTATTATCTCGAAATAACGAGATAGTATCTCGAAATAACGAGATAAGTTTTCTTTTTTTTTTCCTCACCATGCGGTTCAGGGCTTCCGTACTGTATAACTATGTATGTGACAAATAAAAATCTTGAATCTTGAATCTTGAATAAAGACAGCCACTTGACTCCATATCAGTGTAACTTCTCTCTTCTTTATTTCTGCTAGAAAGTTGTAGAATTGTAAAATTTGTTACTTTTGTGTTCTAAATCCTAATATTTGTGTGTACTATGTATCATTTATTCTCATTACAGCAGTAGAATATTTGAAATCAGTCACTTAAAAGATTCTTGATAAGATATTCACTCAGAAGGCAGCTGCCTACATAGGCAAGAGGTTTTTTAACAGAAGAAGTGTGACCTTTTTTTCCACCAATGATTAAGCAACATAGGGGTGTGGCTTATGGAAATATCAACTAGTTTGTATAGTTTGTCTTTGTGTAATCAACTGAACATAAGAAAACACTTCACAAAAAGCAAGTCTAAATGGACTCCTTTGTTCTGCTATTCACATTGCTTTATCTAAAAGGTATTATTTTAACTTTGGATTCCTGGGAGTGATTCCATTTTCTACCTACATGTTTGACCAAATGTGGATTTCTAATAGATGACATAACCTGTTTTTGTTTTTGTATTTTCAGCAGATTTCAGTGATGGTGTTCTGATCACTCAATGGCCAAAATACATATCCAGTCTTCCAAACTCTTCAGTTGAAATGCACTGTTACCAGAACGATACAGACTATAACTACAAATACTGGTACAGACAAATAAAAGGTGAAGGACCAGTGCTTATTGGGAACTACAATTTTAACTCTCCCACTTTTGAGAAGGGTTTTGAGACTGGCTTCACAATGTCAGGTACAGAGACAAAGAAATGGACCCTGACGGTTGATGTTAAGGAGGGGACTGATGCTGTGTATCTGTGTGCTGCTAGTTTTACACAGTGAATGAACGACAATAAATTATACAACAAAAACTCTTTGGATGACAACCTGCAATCACACCTGCCTCAACCACAAATAAATGAACCCATATCTGTACAAACAAGTCAGCAGAACAAGAGAATGTGCACATGCAAATTTCATTATTGATGTTTTGCTCCTCCCTTCTACAAAAAACAAAAAACACTTTGAATCAACGTCTCATTGATATGAGACAGTCAGTAGGGGGAGATGCGACTATTTTAATGTACAGGTTTTCCTCTCTCTGTCTTTGTTAAAATCTGATACCCGCTTTCTCTCGTCACATTATTTTTGCTGTGTGGATGAGCAGAGTTTTCATAACCCTTGGAAGGATGTTTAGAGCTGCATATGGACTGTGCATATTTTTCTTCTTTTACATGGGTAAAAATTCATTTGAGATAGCAATATGATTGTTTTAATCATTGTTTAAGTGGAATATTTCTTGAAGCCTGACTATTTTCACAGGGAAGGCAAAATGTGTGAATGTTCAGCAGAAAGTGACATCCTTATTCGCAAACCAAAATGATAAAACAGAGATGAACTGCTCGCATGATGACAGTACCATGTTAAATATGCTATGGTATCAGCAAAAGGACACAGCCATGGTTCTAATCGGTTACGCTTCTGGTACGGGCGAGCCCAGTTATGAGGATGGATTTAAAGGCCGGTTTGAACTGAAAAAAAAAGACATACTGAATGGAGCTCTGGAAATCTCTGGTCTCAGTCTGTCAGACTCTGCTGTTTATTACTGTGCTGTCAGTATGCACAGTGCCACAGACTAAAATTAGTGCTTAACTAAAACTCAAGCACACAGGAAACCAAAAACAGTGGTATATGGCTTTCATGTCTCTGCTGTGATTATCTAATATTCTTTAAAGTATTGCATGGCTTTTTGTCAATGTTTTGACTTGAAGGCCTCTGGTTGGCCAACAAAATATTAGAAAATTGACCTATGAGATACAAACTGCTAGAAAACAACAGCACATATTAGAATGTTAAATGTCTGCACCTTAAGAAAAGCAGCAAAGACATAATCTTTCTGTACCCATCCACAGACAAAGCAAGCAAACTACAGATTCAGTTATGTCAAAATCAAAATTTTAGAGTATAGTTCAAATTCACCATACATCATTTAATATAGTAGATATTTATTTTATTTTATTACTTTATTTCTTTAGATTTTATTATATTATTTGAAAGCAAAGAAATTTAGAAAAGCAAAAAAAAAAAAAAATAAATAAATAAATAGTATGACAAATAAAAGTAAATCCAGAAACAATCTCTGTTCCCCCTCAGTGCACCGTGCTTTTGAAGTATGTTTTCTTTAGTCTTAAGCAAAATGTTACTTAATGTATACTTTTTGCTTCTTACGCTTTTTACAACGTAATTTTACCATAAACAAAAGCTAATTTAGCTATAAAATGAAAGTTTACTTTATATAACTAAAGACACATGATCATATATATATATATATATATATATATATGAAATAAAGAAAAGTGAAGTAAAGAAATATATAGTAAAGAAATATATGAAGTAAAGAAGAACTATGGTTGTTGTAGGGCCAACAGGGGGAGATGTAACTCCCCTTGGCAATGACAGTTACAATATATAACAGTCTTCTCTCTCTCTGTCTCTTAACATATCTTTCATTCTCTAGGCTATCACACAGTGCAGAGATGTGTGAACTTACATTTGAGCTGGGTCTTTTCCACGTCATGTTTTTAAGTATGAAAATAAAGCAATATAAATATTAATCAATTTTGAAAGTTACTTTTTAGAATGCTTTCTAACTTTACTAATAAATTGTGTAAAATTTGAACAGACTCCACTCTTAATTGCCAACCAAAGTAGCAAGGCACAGATCAACTGCAAACATAGCTTAGTTGTCATGTTATGGTATTGACAACAGAGCATGTCTCTAGATCTAATCGGCTATAGTTACTCTGGATCTACACCAAACAATGAGCCTGGATTTACAGATTGGTTCAAACAAACTAGACAGGACACAGTGACGGGATCTCTAACCATCTCAAACCTTGTTCTGTCAGACTCGGCTATTTATTACTATGCTGCCAGTACACAGTGCTGCAAAATCAGTTTTTACTGACAGAAAAACTCTCTACCCTATCTAGGATATGTTTCTCCAGTTTATGTTACTGTAAAATATTGAGTGGTAAACCACTATCAGGCATGTTACAAAACATGACTAACTGCCAGTATTAAATTCCTTTCTGGTGCCGAGAATATATGACAATATAATGCAAGCAGAATATTAACTATTAATATTAATTATGACACTGAAATTATAAACAAAAGTAATGGGGGAACTCACTAAGAATGAATTATGCCTGTCCGATTTACTGAAGGAATTATGCAAATCAGATACAAATGCAAACATGCCTTTAAAATATGTGCTAAACACAATTTGCAAGGTGCAATGATCAATATCTGCAATTAAAGTTTGAAAGTACAACTGTTTGTGTGTTATTAGTGAGATGAGATGATGAAGTGAAGAAGATGAAGTGAGATGTTTGTCTATAATTGTGACTTACAGTAGATGAAGGTCAGACCACATTCAATGACTAATCAGTGTAGAAATACAGATATTTTTAAAGGGTTAAATTAATATATACAACATAATTGTTCACACACCAATGCAGTGTAGATACTACAAACCTTTCAGTGTTTGACATTGATATCTGAATCCTGTTGATGCAATTATTCCACATATAATACACCTAAAGAATAAGTGCATTATATAGCCTATCCCAAAATTACATAATTACATATATCCTAATATTTGTGAATCCTCTGGTGCAGAAAGACAGTGTCTTTAGCATGAGAATGCCAGCTTTGTATTTATAAAAACTAAATAAATTTGAACTGAAAACTCAGCTGGGTCATTTGTAGTATGTAATTATACGGCAATGTTGCACAAATATTCACAACATGCTTTATAACACCAGATTTTTGCCATTTATCAGATATGACATCTATTATGATGTCTAGATGAAATGTAAAATGTATAAAATCCATAAAATGCTGCACACAGAAACCTGTATTTTATTTTATATGGCAAGTTTTAAAAAAAATGCAGGAATCAAGTTTACACATTCAAAAGTTGCCTTTAAAATTCTATTCAAAATAATGTCCATTATTTTCATAATAGTGTCTATTATTTTCAAGTATTTTCAGTACTTGTGATATTTATTTGGGATGATGTCATAAACTATTTTTTTCACATTTGTTTGAACAATGGCCATAAATCGTCATCTACAAAGCAAAGCTCCTCCTCTTACAGTTAGCTTGTTATCTTACTTTTTGCTATACTTTTGCACTTGATCAGGCTCAATCTGGGAGATGAGGAACAACCTAATTGCAATCCTTTTACTGAAATGGCTCCTTATAGTGTGTCAAAGTGAGTGTGATATTTGCAGTATGGACTACTGAAATGATCAAATTTAAAATCCCTTTTTATTTATTCAAAGCAAACAACATGCTGAACACATGCTAGTCAATTATACATAACTTTATTGCTTATAATAAGTGCTGTCTCAGTGTTATTTGTTTGTCTACTATTTTTATTACTGTAGGTCAGACATCAGCTCACATCGTGCTTCAGTCAACACGTTTCATATCAGCGCTACCAGGAGATAAAGTGACTTTCAACTGTAGCATGGCAGCAGGAGTTAGCATGTCTAGCTATACCATGTACTGGTACAGGCAAGACCATTATGGACAACCTATACAGTTCATTATAAAAGAGTATGACAAAACAACACAGAACTATGAAGCCATTCTAAACACAAAGGACAGCATGTTCAGCCTGACTGTATCCAACCTCACTGCACAGGACAGTGGTACATATTACTGCGCTGCAAGCCACAGTGAAGCTAGAACTGTGCACACTCTGACAATAAGTGTGATATAATTGACACCTGGTGTTAGAGAAACTTTGCTCTAAGGATATCCTGGTTGAGAGCCATTGTGGCTCCAATGGATATAAGACATGGACAAGTCTATAACCCATTGGCTGCAGTTTTGGGGAGCTACTAAATAAACTACTGTAGCAACAACAGTGAGCCAAAATCGTTTACTTTTGTTTCTGTTAAGACTGGATAGGTAGTGGACTTGTGAAAGCCAATTTAGCGAGTTCAGTTGAATGGTTCATATATATATATATATATATATATATATATATATATATAAATTCAAATTAGAAGTCCTTAGTTTTTGAAGATGAATATATAGTTGGTTTGAAAATTATAAGTTAGCTAGAAATTAGTTTAGTTAGCAGTTTATCAGCACTGGAGAGATGTGTTGTTGGGGCGTGTGCTTGTTTTTTTTGTTGTTTTTTTTTCACAGGAAGTTGACATTATCTGTCATACTGCAGAATTGCTATAGGAAGTCACTCACAGCATTACTGAGTGCACCTCATTCATTTATGGGACAATATGGAGCTCAGCTGGTTCATACTCACTTTACTGCTGACTGTCTGTAAGGCTTTTGGATTTTGATTGTTTTTTGTTTGTTTTTTTCTCGTCCCTTTTTATATATTAATTTACATTTCCTTGTGAAAAAGAAGTACACTTTAGCATACTTTTAAAAAGTAAAAATTAGTACTTTCAGAAATACTCCTTTAAAAGATATACTTGTGAAGCGAATGTAATGGACATGCACTTAATTGCATGTTATTTGCAATTAAATTCAAATGTTTTATAGTTTAAATTGCATTTTTTACATACATCTTTATATGTGATTTCATACACATTTCATGACTTTTATTGTCTCTGGTAATGTAATTTCTATTGACACTTGCATGTTATGTATTTAAAATATTTGTAATTACACATTTTTTATGATTAAGTTTGCACATTTACAACATTAACTTTAACTATAATGCTGAATAACACAGTACAGTTATTGTTATTACTAATGATGCACTTGTAACAGTGTACTTAAGTTAAGAATCTTAGTCATGAAATTGTATTCACTTTAAACAGTCTTAAGTGGCATTTCATTTCATTAATATTATATTTTCTACAAGTACATTTTTTAAAAATATATCTTTAAGGTTTGAAGTACACTGCCAATGCACATTCAATACGATATAGCACACTTTCACAAGGGTTACCAAAAATTACAACAGCTATCTTTATCTTTATCAACTCTCCTGTTTTCCAGATAAATCCAACGGAGAAATCCACCAAGAGCCAGAAATCTTTGCCAACAGTAGTTCAAATGTGACATTGACATGTCAACATGATAAGTCTGACCACTACAGATTGTTCTGGTACAAGCAAGCAAAGGGGACTGTGGGTTTGTCTTTATTGGTATATTCTGCTGGCCAAAATCAGGCAGATATTGAAGAACCATTTAAAACTCAAGATTCTAAGTATGCAGCAACCCGTCCTGAAATAAAGAGGTCCACGCTTCAGATAAACAGACTAGAGACTGAAGACTCAGCTCTCTATTATTGTGCCACGAGCACACAGTATTATATTACAGCTGTACTGCTAAACAACAACCACAAAGTTAACACTGCGCCGTCCTTTCGTCGGCATTTCGTCGTCATTTATGATGTCATTTCCTGTTCCTTTTGAACATAGACACACTAAATAGGACAGTCATAATAAATCTAGAAAGGGTAAGAGACAGTAAGGAGTGGATTCTCATCTTTAATGTCATGGGGCTGCTGTGTTTGGGGTTTATTTTGCTAGTTATTAGTAAGTCTATCCAGACTGTTTTGAAATTCAAACATTTATTTATAAATCAATATTGTTGTTATGAAAATTGCTATAATCAATTGTTTTCTACCCAACAGAGTCATTAGGAGGAATAACCATCATTCAGAATAATCAAGTTAGTAAAACTCAACTGATTATTCAACGGGATAAACACGTTACTTTAAAATGTAACCATGATGAAGGCAGCTATTATTATATGTACTGGTACAGACAGAGAGGTCAAGGTGAACTGGCCCTTGTTGCTATTTCTCTTGGAAAAGATTCAAAAGAAACAGTTGCCCCATTCACAAAAACAAAATACATAATGGAACGTCCTGAAATTAAAGAATCTTCACTGGAGATCAAGAATCTAACAGAGGAGGACTCGGGTATTTATTTCTGTGCCTCAAGTCTTGCACAGTACCTTAACTTATCCAAGCACCTGAACAATAACCACAACATGAGCCACGATGATCAGAGAGAAAATGCATGATAATCAAGCTGGTTGTGGTATTCTTTCTTTGATCTCCTTTTCATATGGACAAAATTCATATTCCCTTTACATATAAGAGTTTGAGGAATGATATTATATACATCTAATAATAAATATGAAATCATCATACTATTATGTATAGGACCTACGCATGTGTATTAATATATAAAATGTGTATTATATTTTTTAAATAAAATTTGTCATATTTTAAAGCTCCAAACTGAGTCTGTTGCAGTGTTTATGAATTAAACATAATTTGGTTATATGGAGCCTTTTCGCAGAGTGTGATTGCATGTTTTCACAGTTAACATATATCTACCTTAATCTTAGTTTATTTTTGATATTTCTTGTCATGGATAGACATATTCCTCCCTAATCACCAGCACCTTCACTAATTGCACCTTGTCAAAGGCTGCACAAAAACCCATACACACATTCACCGTCTGCTCTTGTTTATATAAACTTCCATGATAAATATGTGATAAGACCTCAATCCAGTAGAAGGGTGAATGGGAGAAAAGGATTACATGTGTCTTCGCGTAGTTATACAAATCACACCAAATCACTATATTAGAATGATTTCTGGAGGACCAGGTGATACTGTAGACTGTACAGTAGTAATGACTGCTGAAAATTCAGCCTTGCCATAAATTACTGTAGGTTTAAAATACATAAATTAGTCCTTGGAGACAATATATAGGCTATGTGTACTCTCTCTCCTGACTGCTGTAATTCATCTATCTTTTTTCCTCTTTCTATGTAATGTAATGCAGGGGAAGTCGTGGCCTAATGATTAGAGAGTCGGACTCGTAACTGAAAGGTTGTGAGTTCGAGTCTCGGGCAGGCAGGAATTGTCGGTGGGGGGAGTGAATGTACAGCGCTCTCTCCACCCTCAATACCACGACTGAGGTGCCCTTGAGCAAGGCACCGAACCCCTAATTGCTCCCCGGGCGCTGGAGCAATGGCTGCCCACTGCTCCGCGTGCGTGTGTGCATTTGTTCACTACTCACTGCTGTGTGTGTGCACTTGGATGGGTTAAACGCAGAGCACCAATTTCAAGTATGGGTCACCATACTTGACAATACGTCATGACTTTCAGTAAACAGGAAGTAACCGACCAACACACGATTGGTGTTTAGTAATGAAAATGTGTTTTTGAATGAATTTGATGTGTGTGAGTAAATTATTCAGTTAATTACTCTAAAAGACAGTGACTTGACGCCAACTACTTGTGCAACAATGTAACCTACAGTAAGAGAAACTGAAAAATCCCTGTCTCTAATGTGCACAAACTGACAGTTTGTTTGGAACAAACACATACAAACTACAAACGGTGAAAAATCACAGTGGTCTAAATACCTGTACTCTTGGAACATTGCTCAGATTCAAATTTAAGTGACTTATGTATAATCAGATTTATAATTATGAATTCAGATGTACAATTCATTTATTAATACATATTTTCAGTTTCATATGCATTCTTATCTCTGGCTCTGGACATGTTCACAACTCTTACAATTTAATTATCATTTAGATATTTCTTGTCTTTAATCTAGCAGATTGCTCTTCTTTCAGTATTGCACCATTAATACAGTTTGCTTTTGGAAGAGCAGTACAATTTGATATGATTTGATCATCCTCTGGATTAAAGATCATATGCTGACCTCTGCAGGATGATATGAGCAACTTTAGTACTGTTTTTATACTCCTATTTACAGCAGCAGATGGCATGATGATGCATTCAATTCCTGCTATATTCCATTACGTCACCATTGTAGTCTGATTATGCAATCATGAGCAATAAAGTGCTTAAAACGTTACTTTTGCTTTGTTTTTGACTAGTTTAGCATGTCTTATTGGCACATTAAAACCTTAAAACTGTGCTCTGACTGAAAATAATTTCAGTTATTAGAGTCTCTATATGGTACTTGTTACAATATTGCAGTTGTCTTATTTACAGTATCTTAAAGAGAGGGAACATGGTGCAGTGCTTCACAAACTGCAATTTTAAATGCATTTCTGTTCATTTATGTTCTATCTCGATCATTTGTTGAGTCTTTAAGTTAAATAGAAGTTGCTAATTATGAATCAATTTGTGTTATGTAGTTTTACATGACTTTGAGAAAATATAAATATTGCTATGGCATTATAATAGAATTGCAGTACTGAATTTCTTTAGCTGAAACTTTTACAGATAGGGCATCAGGTGTTTTATTGCAGTTATTAATTTATTTGGAATTGTTTATGGAAATACAGATGCATATAGAACAATTCTGAATAATGTTTTTTTTTTTCAGGAAAAACTGAACACTGGAAAGGGCAACAACATGAGCGCAGCACTGGTTTTGTAAGGATGAGTTTGTCTTTTTTAAGAATTCTGAATATTGAATCACTACATTAAATTAATTAGTGGTGAATTTGGTATCAGTTTAACATTATTTATTATAAATCATGGCTATCATGGCTGTTTCACAGAAAAAAAGAATAATCCAATCATTCATAATTATTTTGCTACATTTTTCTTTTCTTTTTTTTATTTGGAAGATTTTTTTGTTGTTTATAATTGAACAGATACAGTATTTGTCCTCTCTCTATGCTCTGATGATTGTTTGATGAGGATGTGGGAGGGGTCGGCAAACTGTCATGGAGACATTTTTAGGTGGAGGCATCTGCACCTGCCCAAATTCTCAGTAATCACAGAAATAGCAACATAGACTGTATACAGATAGACATAAAAAAACAACATGTGCAAGAGAATGATGAAAAATAAAGATAAAATGGGGGTTGGGGGGAGAGTGGGGGGAAAGAGAGAAGGATAATTTTTTGTTTTTGTGTAATGTTTTAGTACTGTGGGGACAGGGGGCCACGGTGATACAATCCCATAGAGCCGCTGTACAAAAACCTCCCTCCATGTACAGTCAATTAGACAGAGACAGTGAATACAAACACTGCAAACATTTCTCATGGATTTCAACATTACATATAGTAGATATCTAGGAGAGGAGAATCACTAACATTTTGAGCAAATCACTCATTTTTTATGAATTTAAACACATTTTATCAGTGGTAAATACATGTATGGATACTTGAGGTTGGACTTGGCTGGATAATTTGATCATTTTCCTTGTAGCAAATCAGTGCATATTTTGGATTGTCATGCTTTTACATTGAACAGCCTCCTGGAAGACAACAATTATGGAATTAACAGACTTTTATATGGTCATAGAAAAAATAATTCTAATGCAAATTTCAGAGTACTCTGAAACAATGTGCCTCTGGCTGGCAAGCGTACTTTGGAAATGGAACAAAACTGACAGTTTTAGGTAAGTTTAATTTATTTAAGTTGACTTTAATGTACAAATGCTATTGCTGACCAATGCCCATACTGTCTGGTCTTTACCTTTTATACTCTATTTTAACTAAACTATGACAGCAGTAGGGAAGAGGCTCCAAATCAGACCCAAATGTTTCAAATTATTTGTACCATGGCTTGTGTCAAAAAATTGTGCATACCATCTCACTGTGACAATGCTTATCAAACACACTTTGGAGATGGAACAAAATTAACAGTAAGAAACACTTTTAGCTATTCAAATATGTAGGCCTACATGGGAATGTTAGACAATAACAACATATTCGTTAAGCTCAAGTGGCTGATGATTGTCCATTAAGGTTAGACTATGCTGAAATGTTGTGAAAAAGTACAGCACAATTTCAGTATTCGATTTGAGACCCTTTTTGACATGACAGTCTTATGCTGTGCCAATTATGAAGCCTATTTCGGTAACGGCACCAAATTAACAGTTCTTGGTAAGTACTACTTCTGCTTCAGTTGGAAACCTTTATGACTATACTGTGCAACTGTATTATGAGCTGATAATTTAAAGCAACATGACTGAAAACATAAAATGTCATTTGAGACAACAGAGAATGCAAATATATCAAAGAACTAAAAGAAGAACTATGTGTCGATTTAGTTAAATGTAAGGGTTATGAAGTTCAAGTAATTTTATCAGTGAGCCTGCATGCTGTGCTTTGGAACCAGCCAGGCTATCTTTGGTGAAGGGACAAGATTGACTGTTCTAGGTAAGACGTTTTCTTGTAAACGTAAAAGGCTAATTAAACGCAAATAATGTGTTTGCTACATACAATTACCAATGGGAATTGCATAATATAGTTGGGTAAGTTTGTTTGAGACAGAAGTTTGTGATACTGCCTTGATACTCTGTGCTCAAACATGCCAGCATATTTTGGAAACGGCACCAAACTTACTGTTTTAGGTAAGAAAAACAATTATTATGATTATAAATCTTGCATAAATATTAAGTGGAATGATGCAAAACCATCAAAAATGGTTGGCAAAGTAATATCTTTTTCATGTCTAGTGACTGCTGTTTTGCTCAAATTCGTCTTGTTTGTGACATTCTACACCATCCAAGATTTGCAAAATATTGTTAGTCAGTGAGTTTGTATCATTTTTTCTATTCAGCATGTTAACTTTATTATAGCCATTGTGGTTTAGATGTAGTTAGTATAAAATCTTTAGTTTTTTACAGTCGTTTGACATCAGTGTAATCAGTACAGTTCTGCACACTTTGGCAGTGGGACTAAATTTACAGTGACAGGTGAGATTTTTTTTGACTGAATTTGTTGGATAGATATTATTAGGTGCTGAAATTTGTGGATAATTCTTTTGGAAATAAGTTTGTAACCAGCCACTGATCAGTGTCCAGTCCTGGCAGATATCCTAGACATTTTATTAGTGCTTATGTGTGCTGTGTCAACTACTGCTCAGGCTCATTTTGGTGAAGGAACGAAGTTGACTGTACTTGGTAAGAAACACATTTCATATTGTTTAAATGGCAATGTTTAATAAACAATTAGGCTTCTAATCAAAATTGCTAATTACATTTATGTTGACACTGGTCAAATCTACTATATTTATGCATTCTCTGACTCAAAACAGTTTATTTATTTTGTCTAAAAAATAGTTTTTTATTGTGGTGTTAGTGATGTAGATGGTATTAAGAGTAGGGGAAGTTTTATCTGTAGCGTAGAATCAGTGTGAACAACTACGACCCTGCATACTTTGGTAATGGCACCAAACTCACTGTACTAGGTAAGACATATTTTGACTTTATTTTGCATAGTCTTCTGCATCATACCAATAAAACTAAGAAAAATGTCTAAATTCAGTGATATCATTTGACACTGGGATTTAGACAATAATCTTATCATTAGTAAAAGAAGTATAATGATGTATAAAGGTACAAGTATAAAAATCATCTTCCTCAGCATAGATAAAATGTGGCTAAGCATTTCTGAAGCCTCAATGTTTAGACAAATTGCAAGACTTAACTCCATAAAGCTGGAGTAATTTTATTAGTGCACATGTATGCTGTGACTCTGGCGGAGGTCAAGCTTTCTTCGGCAATGGAACAAAGTTAACAGTTCTCGGTAAGACTTTATGCCTAAGTCTTATATTACTAAGCTGACCCCTACAAAAATGTTAATTGTGCATTATTTTGTAATGTATGCTTAGTAGTTCAATAAAGATAGGATGTTTTCAGATTCTTCTGAACACTTCTTAGTGTTGGACAGCATGGTTAGGCATTGTATTGTCAATTGCTATAGTGTTGTGTTCCAAGTTACTGAAAAGAAAAACAGATAAATATGTAGGAAAGGTCTTGAGGAGGTTTCATCTGTAGCATATAATCAGTGTGATCAGAACAACCCAGCATACTTTGGCAATGGCACTAAACTTACAGTTCTAGGTGAGTAAATTGAGTATGTTGATGATCTAAGGAAATGTTATTTGTTAAGTACGCTATTTAGAGTTAAAAATATTATATGTGCATGACATAGGCTTTAAAGACTTTAGCATTTGCTGTCTTGAGTAAATTTGTTAGTGCACATCTGCACTGTGACGCTGGTGCTTCTCAGGCTTACTTTGGCAATGGAACAAAGTTAACTGTACTAGGTAAGAAAAATCTAATTTTTTAAATTATGTCAGATAATATGAGTGAGAAAGTCTACATGATCTTGACTATAGCTGAGGTTTTAACTGTAGCTTAGTATCAGTGTGAACACTGGGAGTGTTGCATACTTTGGCAATGGCACTAAACTTACAGTTCTAGGTGAGTAATTTGAGTTTTGTTTGATATGTAAATCAGAATATTGCAGAAATGTAGCTGTGATGTTCAGTCATTTATTGATTTTAATATGCAGCATTCTAAATTATGCTGTTCGTGTTTTATATTTATGAAATGACGGAAATGATCACATTTGGAATAAGTAATCTAAGTAAGTTAGATCAATATAATCAAGCAGCATTCATGAGGCATTACATTTAAAAAATGCCTTGGATTTGGCAGCCTGAGTGAATTTGTCAGTGCCCATGTATGCTGTGCTCTAGTACTTATCCAGCTTATTTTGGCAATGGAACAAAGCTCACTGTTCTAGGTAAGAATATTCAAAAATGTTTATACTATTTCATTGATTGCAATAGACATGCCTATGATAGACAGTACAGCACAATGCACTGAATTATGTCAAATAGAGGTTAATAACAATTGAAACGTTGTGTGAAATCTAAAATTTTATTAAATCGAAATGAACTGAATTGGAACACTTCTTAGTAATAACAATTCTTTAAAATATCTCAAAAAGTTAGTGGTTAGTAATCATTTATGATTTTGACTATCTGAGGTATTAACTGTTGCATAGAATCAGTGTGACCATGGGTAGTGAAGCATACTTTGGTAATGGAACTAAGCTTACTGTCCTAGGTGAGTAATTTGCATAATATTTCTGAACTTACTAGGATATTTAGGAACATATCCTGCTTATCTGATGTTCAGGTCTAAAATGAGATTATTTTTGAGAGTTTTCAAAATGATATTGTTTTTTTGTATATCTCTGATTTATCACTGTATTGTAAATCATTGTACTAAAACAATTGTTCTATAGTAGATATTCACAGGACATTTAAGTAAAAATCTATGCTAGGGCTTAAGCATTTGTTGTCTTGGGTAAATTTGTTAGTGCACATGTATGCTGTGACACTGGTCTTGGTCAAGCTTATTTCGGCAATGGAACAAAGTTAACTGTACTAGGTAAGGAAAATCTATTTTTTATAATTATGTCAGATAATGAGTGGCAAAGTCTATATGATCTCGACTGTAGCTGAGGTTTTAACTGTAGCTTAGTATCAATGTGAACACTGCCGATCCTGCATACTTTGGAAATGGCACTAAACTAACAGTTCTAGGTGAGTCATTTAAGTATTCTGTGTCATATGTAAAACCTTAGCAGGATATACAAAAATATAGCTTTGCAATGTTCTGTGATTTATTGACTTTAATATGCAGTGGGTCTTCTAAGTTATGATGTTTGTGTGTTATATTTATGAAATGACTTAAATGAGCAGACTTTCCATAAGTAATAAGTAAATCAGTTGGATATAGTCGAGCAGCATTCATTGGCCATTTAAGCAAAAACAAGGACTTGAATTTGGCATCCTGAGTGAATTTGTTAGTGCACATGTGTGCTGTGACTCTGGTGGTGGTTATCCAGCTTATTTCGGCAATGGAACAAAGCTCACTGTTCTGGGTAAGAATATTCAAAAATCTTTTAGAGAGATTTCAAAATGATATTGCTTTTTTGTATATCTCTCTGATGTATAAATCACTAAATTACTAGTCATTGTACTAAAATAATTGTGCTGTAGTCGATTCAAGTAAAAATCTATGCTAGGGCTTTAGCATTTGGTGTCTTGGGTAAATTTGTTAGTGCATGTGTGCTGTGGCACTGGTGTTGGTCAGGCTTATTTCGGCAATGGAACAAAGTTAACTGTACTAGGTAAGAAAAAACAAACTCTTCTATACTGTTTAACTGATTGATATTGATAACATTGGAGGTCATTAACAAAAGTGAAATTGCTATATGATATCAAAAAATCATGAACTGGTATTGGATGAACTGGCAGTTCTTGAGAATCTAAATATGTCTTAAAAATTAGGTTGCATGTAGTGGGAAAAGTAGCAGTGTTTATATGAATCCAGCTGTAGCTGAGGTTTTAACGGTAGCTTAGAATCAGTGTGAACTCTGGATATCCTGCATACTTTGGCAATGGCACTAAACTTACAGTTCTAGGTGAGTAATTTGAGTATTATGTGTGAATTTTAGAGCTTAATGTATTTAATATGTTATTTAAGATTGTGGAGTAGGTCTAGTCTTTAAAAATGTAAGTAGATATACTGGGATATGTGGCAGTGTTCACATGCTCTGCAGAATATTTGAGGTTTTAACTGTAGCTTAGAATCAGTGTGACCTCTGGCAATCCTGCACACTTTGGCAATGGCACCAAACTTACAGTTTTAGGTGAGTAATTTGACTATTATGTGTGAATTTTAGAGCTTAATATTTTTAATATGTTATCTAAGATTGTGAAATGTAACTAGATATACTTGGACACGTGCCAGTGTTCACATGCTCTGAAGTATATTTGAGGTTTTAACTGTAGCTTAGAATCAGTGTGAACAATCTCAATCCTGCATACTTTGGTAATGGCACCAAACTAACAGTTCTAGGTGAGTAAATTAATTATTATGTTTGATAATCATAACCTAATATTTTAATAGGGTACCTGCAATTTTGGTGTTCTCGTGAAAATATGTGCAGTCTTTAAAATGAAGTTAGATAAAGTGGGATAAATGGCAGTGTTCACATGATCTCCAGTATAGCTGAGGTTTTAATTGTAGCTTAGAATCATTGTGAACAATCGCAGCCCTGCATACTTTGGCAATGGTACTAAACTAACAGTTCTAGGTGAGTAAATTGAGTATCTGATATTTAATCGTTTTAAAGGATTTTATTAGGTTATCTGAAATCATGGTGAACTGGAAAACTTGGACTAGCTAATCAATCTTTAACAAAAAATAAATAAATAGTTGGATAAGTGGGAATATTCACATGCATCTGCATTATAGCTGAGGTTTTAACTGTAGCATAAAATCAGTGTGAACAATGCCAACCCAGCATACTTTGGCAATGGTACTAAACTTACAGTTCTAGGTGAGTAAATGGTGCATTCTGCTCTTTATGGTCTCAATTAGAACAACTAAAGAAGAGTAAATAAATTGTCTTTAGGAATAGAGTTAAATGTAATAGGATAATGTTTGCATGATCTCCACTATAGTTGAGGTTTTAACTGCAGCTTAGAATCAGTGTGAACTATGGTGATCCTGCATATTTTGGCAATGGCACCAAACTTACAGTTTTAGGTAAGAATATTTGTTTTTGGTATTTTATCAGTTTGTAAGTTCTGAGAATTTGTGTGTAAAATTTGTGTCTTTTATTTCTTAATAATGCAACTAATACATTTAACATTTTTGAGGTCTGGTTTTGAAGTACCAGAATTACAGGTTTAGACAATAGTCTGCCTTAAGACAAGCTCTTTGCCTTACTATCACTAAAATTGTTCATAATATTTAATATGATGGTATGCAAGCTTGCAGTTTTTCTGAAAATTTGTAATAAATTCATTGTGGTACTGATTATTTTTGCATGAATATGACACTCAAATGTCAGTGGTCTATAGCATTGTATAAATTATCTGTATTTTGAGTGTCATATTCATGCATTGTAGAATGTAATCAGGTTAAAGTGATAGGAAGAGTTTTACTGTAGCTGTTGAACAGTGTGAACAACAGACCTGCATACTTTGGCAATGGGACCAAACTTACTGTTCTGGGTAAGAAAGTACATTTTTTTTTTTTTTAAACACTAGTTTAGTGACCAATTCTCACTATTAACTAGTTGCTTATTAACATGGATATTACTAGCATATTGGGTGTTTATTGGTGCTTATAAAGCACATATTTTTGTCTTATTCTGCATGATCATATTTTACATTTCTTAATCCTACCCCATGCAAACTTAACAACTACCTTACTGACTATTAATAAGCAGCAAAATAGGACTTTATTGAGGCAAGAGTTGTAGTTAATAGTAAGAATTGGACTTTAAAATAAAGTGTTACCATTGCACCTAACTGTTCTTTAGAAACTCTTGCTGTTGTGCACTATATATAGTGATTTTCTAAGCATAAAATATTGTTGATATGCTTTATGCTTTATCAACTGAAAGGTGGTGAGTACAGATACACTAGTTACATTAGTTGTATGTGGTTTTCCTGTTGAAGAAGCAACTGTTCTTAGTAGGATTTTTGTATTGTGTAATGGGGTTATAAATGGTATTGTGGAATTAATTTTACAACAACAACAACAATAATAATAATAATAATAATAATAATAATAAGAGTCATCATCATCATCACCATCAAACTGCATAATTCTTCAGTTTAAGTTTAAGCAGACTGAAATGTCATTGGGAAAATGGTCTCATGTATTCATGTGTATGTTTATATTAATATTTTATTACATGTGCTTATAATGTTTATGCCATTTGTTTATTATATTGATTTACAGATCCTAATGTTACCCCCAAAAAACCAGATGTAAAAATTCTAAATGAGACGAGCTGTAAGGATAAGGTCACTCTTGTGTGTTTGGCTGAAGACTTCTACCCAGATCATGTGAGCGTAAAATGGACACTTGGAAGCAACGAAATAACAAAGGATGTAGCCACAGACCCTTATGCCACCCAAGACAATGCAACGAAACTCTTCCGCATATCCAGCAGACTTAAAGTCCCTAAAAAAGAATTCAAACCACAAAGCACATTCAAATGTACAGTGACCTTCATCGATGACAAAAACAATACCATCGACGAACATGCTCAAATCACTGGAATTGGAGGTATTTCATTATACATAAGTTGAAAGATGAAAGATGTTTCCAATGCATGCTTTTTATATTTTAATATTTGGGTCTTCTTATTAATTATTTTCTAATTACAGGGGGTGGATATGAACCAGGTAAGGTTTTTTTATTTATTTTTTTATGTCAATCTGCAAAATATGAATTACGGTCAAACGTTTATCAGTAATGATATGCTGAATAACATGTTATGATTTGATCTTTTAATCTCCAGAAGACTATTTAAAATCATCACAGACGATGAAGCTGGCATACGGTGTGTTCATCACTAAGAGTGCACTGTATGGCCTTGTCATTTTAGTGTTCGTGTGGAGAAAAGTAAGGATGATAAACTTGTAATTATAATCCATAATTTCAAACAGAAGTGCTGGAAGAATATTAACAAACTACATAAGCGTTAAATGTTTGATCACATGTATATGTTAGAACAGTTTCTCTCTCTCTCTCTGAATATCTCAATGTTTATGTAATATTTGTTTCAGGGATCATCTGGAAAGCGAATTAATTGAACAAATCTGGATTTATGAAGTTACCAAGAAAACCCCATTTACTCCAACCAGAAGAGATACTGTTTATATAACTGAAGAGTTTATTTTATTTTATTTTTATTTCTCTCCTTCTGTTTCTGAGTGTTTATCCCAATGAAAGCCTGCAGGTACTTCAGATCAGATTAATCCTAAAATCTACTGGTTTAAATATATTTTTTCTTTTGCTTGTTTCCTTGCTTCTGTATTTAGTGTTAATTTGGTAGAATTGTAAAAGAGAATTCACAGAGGTGAATATAATCATTTATTTTTCACAATAAGGGCTACTGTATTTCGCACATAAATAAAATAAAATCTATAGCACATTATCTGCAAAGAAAATTCTCATTTATTTTATAGGAACATTGTCCACCTGTTAGCTATTTCGTTAGCTTTTATTTTTGCTGTAATTCATTTGGTAGAGCATATGGCACTAGCTGTCAAAGGTTTGATTCCCAGGGAACACAAACAAACTGTATACCTTGAATTGCTTTGAATAAAATCATCTGCAAAATGCGTAAATGTAAAAGTCAATTTGTATCCAATAACTTTCTGAGGATTGACAATGATCTCCCAACTGCTTTCAATCAAGTAACAGCATGGTAACAATGATGTAACGGTAACGGGTTGATTATATTCTGTAGCCTATGTGGTTTTTGTATTCCCTGAGAGGCTCCCTAGTTGTTATTATGAATAAATAACTTTTTACTTCTTTAAGTGAACTGTTCTATCATCTTTATTGGTATTTTAGGCTCCTACCACTTAAATAATTGGATAAACCAATTAACCTTTTTTATGAGTAACTACACCTATTGGATGTATAATTGTTTAAAAGTATTTGCAGAAATGATAAGAGCAGTAAGGTTAGTTCTCAGAAAAGCTCTACAGTTCTTTGCAGGAGGTATTTGCTTCGATATTTTACGATCCCTTTTTTCTGTGTTTTGATTGTTCTTGGGGCCACTGTATATATTTACCATTTTTGTTCGTTTTAATTACTGTTAAGATCATAATGCACATTTAAATGCACAAAAAAACTGAATTTCGGTCTGCTATACCTGCTGCACAGAAGAGGCCTCTCTGGGTAACAGCTGGGAGGCCACTATGGCTTTCATGGTCTCAAACTGAAAAGGGGCCCCCAAAAACAGTGTACCATTGCCCATTATTAGCTGTTAGTTGTTAAGGTTTAGGTAATGAGATAAATCATCGTGTACTAGCTACACAAAACTAGAATTTGGAGAAGGGACCAAACTGACGGTTCTAGGTAAGTCTGAATTTTTAAACTCTCAAATTGTATTAGTAGATATCACTCAATAAATGTATACTTGTTTGATGTGTGAAATGCAGTAAAATGGATCATTTTGTACATGAAAAATGAAAAAAAAATAAAAAAAATAAAAAATGGATTGGATACAGAAAACAAAAAGTACACGGGCCACTAAAATACAAATGTACAAATTATTTTATTTATGAAAAATGTTTATTTATTAGTTAATGAATGCATGAATGTTTAATGAATGTTAATTCCAAATCTATTTTCAAAGAGAAAATAAGGGAATATTTCAGAAGCAATAAGTAAGTCCACAAGTGTGTACTTAAATGTAAAAATAGAAGTATTTAAAATAAGTTACAGGTGTTAAAAAGCATTACACCTAGTTGAAACTGCACACAAACCAAAACATCTAAACATTTAAATGTATGTCACTATAAACAATTGAGCTTTATATAAGTTGTTGTGTTTCTTTGGATCAATACAGTATTTCATCCACATACAGAATTAGCATAAAACATCCTTTAATACAAAATACATGAAAGTAGCACTAGTGTGTTGTCATGGACAACATGAAATATACATATATAATTTTAGCAATCACTGCTAAATAAATAAATAAATAAATAAATTCACCAGCCTTTTGCTCTGATTGACCAGTCAAAATCAAGCAATTCTTGGGTGCGTGTAATAATTTACAAGAGTAATTACATAGTAATTGTTGCCTAATTTTCCGCTTTCCTTCTAAAGCTACAAACGTCACTCTACCTAAAGTCAAGATCCTACCACCTTCTCAAAAAGAAATCTGTTCCCAGAACAAGACACATAAACTTTCAACTTTAGTGTGTGTGGCCTCAGGCTTTTATCCCGATCATGTGTATGTGTCCTGGAAAGTGAATGGCGTAGAGAGACAGGACAGTGTATCAACTGACACCTCAGCCCAACAGGACAAGACAACATTAATGTACCATATCAGCAGCAGAATGAAAGTTAATGACACAGTCTGGATGGATCCCAAGAATAAATTCACCTGTACTGTCCATTTCTTCAACGGAGATGAATATGTCAATGTCACAAACACCATAAAGGGTCAAAAAGGTTTGTGAAAATGCTCTAAATGTTATAATCAGGTTCAATAACTGTTCACTCATAATGAAACAAGTTCAATTCAGCGATAAGCAGCTCCAGCTCTGAAGACAGTAGATATCAGTAGTAATAAATTTGCAGATGACACTTTGATATACTTATATGTTTCAGTGAGATTAATCATGCCGAAATACTCTTTCAGGCCACTGTTTATTTTAAGTCTGAATTCCATGATAAAACATAGATGGTAACACTTTATTTTACGGTGTCCTTGTTACACGTTTCACGTACTTACTATTATAATAAAAAGAAGTTATGCATAGTTACATGCAAGTAACCCTAAGCCAAACCCTAACCCTAACCCTGACCATATAGTAAGTACATATGGTTAATTAATATTACCCAGTACTTAAATATATAATTACACTGTAACAAGGACACCTTAAAATAAAGTATAACCCATAGATTACTGATATTTAGTTGTCTAATTTGACAGTCATTGCATTTGCTGTATCTGACATGTTTGTTTGTCCGTGCTTTTAGTGAAGCCGAAAGGATTGAAACTGCTTGGCTTTGGCTACATCCTATTCCTCACCAAAAGCCTGCTGTATGCGCTGATAGTGGCTGGTGTGGTGTGCAAACTCAAGGTAAATCCTGATAACTATAATGCATATCTCACACATCAAATATGCATATACAGTATATGAATATAGTATAAGTATAAATATAGATAGATTGATACATGTGATCCCATAACATGATATGAATTTATAACCCTACAGTTCTCAGCGAAGAAGAAACAATTACTAGAGGACTGAGATACGCTGAAACTTGAGATACGTCAGTGAGAGGCCAGAAGTGAATTTCTTTATTATTTACAAGATGTGTAAAATGTCTGTGTATTTCTTACAGTTTACTAGATTCATGTTTGTTATATTTCTGTATGACTTCAAGTCACACATATTATAATTGTTTTTCTTACTTTTTTTTCAAACCTTGAAAGTTTAATGGAAATAGTGACTTGACTGGAATGAATAACTAACGATGAGAAACAAATTAATTAATGATGTAAACAGTTTTGGACTCTATTTTTGTGCTATGACTAAAACATTCTACATTTACGTAATTCTGAGGCCTTTGTTTTACGAGAAACAGGATATTTGCATATGTTTTTTTTTTTTTTTGTGGAAACTCTGCACTGGAAAGTTTGGGTTGTTATCTAAGTTATGTAAGAATCTTCCACTGCAGTAAGAAAAAATAAGACTTTAAATGTACACTATATTGCCAAAAGTATTGAGTCGCCCTCTTCTAATGAACAGGTTTGACTACTTTAGTAATTTCATGAGTATAAATCTTAATGTTTAAGCATATAAGGATATTCTAGGGAATTGTGTGCTTCTAATTTTATAGCAACAGTTTGGACAGGACCCTTTTCTATTCTAGCATGACAATGCCTCTGTGTATAAGGCAAGGTTCAAAAAGAAAATGATTGATTCAGTCAGTGTGGAAGAACTTGACTTGTCTGCATAAAACCAAGTCCTAATCCCAGTTGAACACCTCTGGTGTGACTGTAAATGCAGACCTTGAGCCAAAAACTCATCAGCAAACACCAATGACTTGTACACATGGGTACAGTCATTTTAGACACTTCCAAAACTGTTGCAACAGAGATGGAAATACAATTATTAAATACATGAATTATGTTCCCATCGTTGTTGCCACAGATTTGGAAGTGCATTTTTCTGTTCTAAAGAAGGGGGTGTCCCAATACTTTTGTCTATATAGTGTATGTACAAGTCATTATGTTTGGTGGATGAATTTTTGGCCTGGTTGTCTGCATTTACAGTCACACCAGAGGTGTTAAACTGGGATTAGGACTTGGTTTTATGCAGACCAGTCAAGTTCTTCCATACTGACTGAATCAATCATTTTCTTTTTGAACCTTGCCTTATACACAGAGGCATTGTCATGTTAGAATAGAAAAGGGTCCTGTCCAAACTGTTGCTATAATATTAGAAGCACACGATTTCCTAGAATATCATTATATGCTTTAACATTAAGATTTGTACTCATAGAAATTACTAAATTAGTCAAACCTGTTCATTAGAAGGGGGCGACCCAATACTTTTGGCAATATAGTGTATATTGTGACATCTACATTTCTGATAATGAGTTTTGAAGCTTTTCTAAAATTCCTGGAACAAGGCATTTACAAAGTACTGAGAACAATGTGAGCACCGTCTTGATTTTGTAAATACATTTATGTTCTTTTGAAATAAATAAATAATAACATTTGTTTGTTTTCTGCTTGAAAATGTGAATACAATCCAGAAGAATTATTCTACTTTGTATGGTCTATAGATGATTTTAAGTGCTGTACTGCTGCAGGTTGCTGTAGCTGAAAGCAGGATGTGGTGTCAGTTCTTTGCAAGCATTGTGGAGGTGTTGGGGAGGATGTGGTCAGAACGTTCTTGAGATGTTCATGCTCCATCCTGCATCTTTCACACACCTGCTGCTGCACACAAGCCTCAAAGCTCATACGCATCTACAGACGAAACCAATAAAAAACAAAAGAGCTGTTGAAAACTGGTGCAGAAACTGGTGATTCATTCGAGGAGCGTGTTTGCAGGTTGTTCTATCAACAGTCTGCCCCCACATCTGTATTGTTTTTCTGGAACATGTTGAACTGCATCATGAATCAGTTGCTCAGTCTGAGTAATCTGAAACACAATAAAATGTTGTCAGTTTTTTTTTTTCCAGTAAATGATGTAAATTCTACTATATATATGATCAAATTCTATTACTGTGCTCTTTAGTAACAAAGAATAGTTCCTGTTAACCCTCATGTAATATCTCAGAAACATACTTCACATTTTAGAGATGCTTTTATCACTTTTATCTCATTTTAATTTTATGAGAACTGATTATAACAAAATGTCAACTTGAAAATGTCCAAATGTTGCAAGTTGTAAATTGTCAAATGTATATTTGTGTTTGACTTAATGTAATTTGTACACCAAGTTTTTACTGGGGTCAATTTGAAGAATCCATACTATAATGTATAACATTTCTGAGAAAAAGTATTTCTATGTTGTGATAAAAGAGAGGGTTAATACTGCAATAACTGATTATTGTTTTATCACAAAAATCATTGTAAATGGGACTCCAAATGTAAAAACAGTAAACACAACAAAAGGGTTAAATGTCACACCTCTTTCAGTCAAAGCAGTTTCTGACAGGGCCTCAAATTATATGATCTAGCCTTCAAACTAACTCAAAAAGTAGTTTTCGTCCCTGAGAGTTTTTGTACAGCTTTCATTGTAGTCTGTTATACTGTGGGGACTGGCTGCACAGAACCAAACAACAGAACCAACATCGGTTACGCTCTTGGACTCCAGTACTATCTGAAGAAGCCCTGGTCTGTTAGATGAAAAATCCCCCACGCTTGCTGGATCCATCAATCCTACACCGAGAGAACTGAACATCAACTTGAAACCATCTGTCAGGGTCCAACGGTACCAGTAGAGGTTTGGGTTATTAGTGCCTGTGATGGAGCAGACAACCTTCAGAGGTTCACCTGGTTGAAGAATAAGCTCCAATGGGTTTTGGTCTACCTGAAGACCTGAGATAAAAATGATTGTTATGAGTAATTTAGGACTTAAAACATTGTAAAGCTGGTTTTGAGCAAATCAGCAGCTTACACATAGTGGCAGGCCATGATACAAACAAGATAGCAAAATACAACTGCATTATGAATAGCTGAACTTAACAAAGTCTTGAGGCTTAAATAGTTGTGGTGTGCCTCTAGAGGTGGGGTTGGGTGGTGTAGCTCAGTGGATAAAGATCTAGGTTGGTAACCGAATGGTTGTAGGTTTTCACCTCACGGTGGAAATCTATCAACTATCAGCACTTGAGAAAGATACTATATAACATGTTGGTTGAGGGGAATGTTCATAAAGTGTACTATACAGTAAGTCACTTTGGATGTGCTTACAAAAAAAAAAGTTCACTGAAACTCATTAAGTTAAAAAATTAGGCTGAGTATTATGTGTTCACTGTAATTCCATATAAACAAGGTGAATTTAGATTAAGAATGAACTTATGGCATAATTATGTCCAAGAATACATCCACCTTAATGGCCATCTTATGTGGTCTGAGCAATAACACCCTTATGTTGTGACACTGCAGGACACATAGTTTAACACTAGATATTAAACTATGTAGTTTGTTTGATTGTCTCTCTGTAATGAAACTCATATTTATAAAGTAGTAACTCTGTATTATACTGAACTTAAATATATGGTTATTTCAGTAAGAGAAATTGCATATTTATATGTATCATGTATAATAAACATTTATCTGCAGTGATAAACTGCACTATAGTGTGATGATGCATTAAGTATATGTTGCATAAGCAACTTTAACTGAGAGGATGAGATATGTCCTGATGCATCATCTTTTACCTCATGCAAATTAAATCTTGTACAAAATTTTGCTTCTAAAATTTAGATTTATTAAAACATTCCATTTTAACATGAAGCCATTGTCTTGATATTTCAGAATACGGCCTACTGCTTAGCCTAAACAGTAACATTGTCATGTTACTTTGGCTATGTTTCATAACTAAATAGCAAATAAATGTTGGTCTAAACACCATATATGCAATAATCATAAATGTGTCATAATATTCATAATCCATGATAGGTCACTAGGTGAAGACTAGGTAAAGAACACAGGACACAAGACATTATTTTTATCAATGGTCTGGAGAGGAATAATGGTTAAGACTTGATAGAACTGGATCCATGAGGTTACAAAAAATCATGTGACACTACGTTTCCTCAGTAAAACGTTAAAGAGACATTTGAGGTCTGTGAGCCGCCGCAAAGCTCATTATATCTGTAATATTACATTTTAGTGCCATCTGCTGGATTCATGTCTTATTGAATGTATGATATGAATGTATGAATGTATATACAATGGCTAAGTGATATTTCAAATAAACTTTCATGGTTGTTATGCATGATTACATATAGAATATACAGTTATTATTTGATATAAATGACTTTCAGACATATTTTTTCATTTCATTTTTAATTAATTTATTGATTATCATATTTCTCAATTATAAATTTATTTGGATAAAAGTATATTATAAAATAATAAAGCAAAATTCATTCATTCATTCATTCATTCATTTATTTATTTATTTATTTATTTTTGTGTGTGGCTAGATGTGAAGTTGGTTGGTTTGGCTTAGTGGTGGAAGATCTTATTTGGGACCTTATTGATTGAATGTCCTCACCTTACAGGAGGTAATTAAATAATAATTTAAGTATAAGCATATTTTGTCCTTGTAAAAACACTAAACCTTGACTGCTCAAGAAGAAATGTCTATCGAAAAAGTGTACTGTACTTCAGTTTAGATGTAATTCAGAGGAAAAATATCTCTTTATGCACCGAAATTCATCAAGTAAGTTAGGAAATTTAGGTTTTTGTACAGCAGCACTGTAAATCTGTGTCACTGTGTTCAAATGCATTTATTTATTTATATTTTAAAACATTATTTGAAGGCTGGTCGCATACTTGAGACATGCTTGAGACAAACTCTTAATTTTGACTGCTTGACTGCCCGCCACTTTAGATGAAAAATATCTTTTTTTATGCAACAAAATTCATTAAGGAAGTTTGGGTTTTTGTACAGCAGCACAGTCAGTCTGTGTCACTGTGTTCACTCACTGCACAGAAATACACACCACTGTCATCAGGCTGCAGCTTCTTCACTGTGAAAGACCCTCTCTCAGCTACAGTCTTTTCAGCTGAGTATTTATCTCCAGAAAATTCACCAAAGTCTGGACTTTTGTCTGGCATTGTGAAGGCAATGAGTCTCATTGTTTCTCCCTGCCGCTGTCGAAACCAATACATATACCTATAGAGTCCCCCTTTAGTATGACTGCACTCCATTTTTGCAGATTCACCCTGTTCGACCCATAATCTTGGTGTCTGTGTAACATCACTGGATTCTGGAAGAGAATAATATTAGTTACATATTTTTCCAGTTAAGTCCAAAACAATAATATACAGTAGGAACTGATATCTTACATGAAATATGTTGCAGAATTATCAGTTTGATGATTATTAGTATAATCATGTTAGTTCTCTGGCTAGACTAGACGTGCCATAAATGCAGAAGCAAATCATGAGAGCTTTAATGATGGAGCACAGGATGTGACATCACTATGACATCACTCAGTACCTTTATAGTGTTACACTACCACACATTCAAGTGTATTAGGCATAGCATTGTACTGCAGCATTCTGCCTATAAGGGTTGGGGTTGCAGTCTGCAGCATTAGTATAGAGCAGTTTAACGATACTGCAACTGTGAATTGTTCTAATTAGATACGGCAGACTCTTTCTTGTACATCTTGAGAAAAGCATCAAACACCTACAGAAACCTCCACTCTATGCCTACTACTTCTAAGCAGAACATACAGAGCCCTTAGTGTAATGGAAAGTTGACATCATGTTATTCATGTCATGTATACCAACCAACCAACCAACACACAAACAAACAAATAGATGTTGATGCAAAAAAATATTAATATATGATAATACTTACAGCTGATGGTAGGTCACCAGTTACGGAGCCACATGATACTGATGTTCATTTTGTCAATGGCTTGAACATGAACAGCTGTTAAAATCACTAATGGGTTTTATTAGAATTTAAAGAGAATTGTGGCACCAAAACTCAATCCTACAGCACCTATACAATGCACACATAAAGGTTCCATGAGGTGACTCTCATGTGACTCTGTTTGATGAAAGATCCCAGTTGTACAGTCACACAGTCTGTGAGCCACTTCCTCTGTAATATACTGTAAATTTGATCCTTTATCACCATCTGCTGGATAGATCCATGTCCTACTATAGCTCAACCATTACTGTGTTGTGTTGCAACAGCTTTTTCTATGGCTTTCTTTGAAACTGTTTTCACTGATGACAGCAGTACTAATATATGGCCATAACGTGAATGTGAATGTGATATTGCTTTTCTAATAATAATAAAGTTATTATGAGTGTAATTTAACATGACAGAGTTATTATAATAAAATAAAGGTGCTTATAAGGTCTTTTCCAGCGATGCCATAGAAGAACCATTTTTGGTTCCACAAAGAATCATTCAGTCAAAGGTTATTTAAGAACCCTCTCTTCTTATCTTTTTATAATCGGAAGAACCTTCTTTCGCCACAAAGAGACTTTTGTTAAACAGAAAGGTTCCTCAGATGTTAAAGGTTCTTTATGGAACCATTTAGACAAAAAGGTTCTTCAATGGCATCGTGAAGCACCTTTATTTTTAAGAGCGTAGTATTTTGTTCCTGAAAAATTCAGTGCTTTTGAACAAATCAGTTAAGTAAATTATTCAGTGACTCATAAAGACAGCTGTTGCCATGAAACTTGCAGAAAGAGTCACTACCAGATTATTTTTGATAATAAAATAATAGAAAAGATAACAAAATTTCATTATCATTATTAACACCTGTCATTACACCTGTTCTGTGTTTAGGGAGCATGAGCATTTTAGGTTTTTGTACAGCAGCACAATGAGTCTGTGTCACTGTGTTCACTCACTGCACAGAAATACACACCACTATCATCAGGCTGCAGCTTCTTCACTGTGAAAGAGCCTCTCTCAGCTACAGTCTTGTCAGCTGAGTATTTATCTCCAGAAAATTCACCAAAGTCTTGACTGCTGGTTGTTGTAAAAGCAATGAGTCTCATGGTTTCTCCCTGCCGCTGTCGAAACCAATACATGTAGAAATATTGCGGACCCTTAGTATGACTGCAGTTCATTTGTGCAGACTCACCCTGTTCAACCCATAATATTGGTGTCTGTGTAACATCACTGGATTCTGCAAAATAATAAAATTAGATTTTTTTTTTTTGAAGCCCAAAACAATAATATACAATAGGAACTGATATCCTACCTGAAATATGTTGCAGAATTATCAGTTTGATGATTATTAGTATAATCATGTTAGTTCTCTGGCTAGACTAGACGTGCCATAAATGCAGAAGCAAACCATGAAAGCTTTAATGGGGAAGCACAGGATGTGACATCACTATGACATCACTCAGTACCTTTGCAGCATTTACAATGCCACATGCAGTATTGCAATTCAGATTTGATAGCATTATAGTGCAGAATTCTCTCTAAGGGTTAAGGTTAGTGCAGTCTAGTGCATCATTAGTCTAGTGCAGTGTAACGATATAGCATATATTGCAACTCATCCTTCTACTAGATATGGCAAACTCCTTGTACATCTTCAGAAAAACAAACACCTACAGAAACCTCCACTCGATGCCTACTATTTCTCAGCAGAACATACAGAGCACTTGGTGTAATAAGTTGACATCATGTTATTCATGTCATGAATAACTATATAAGAATAAAAACAGCATAATAAATACATGCTGACACCTAAACAGCATATGAGCAAAAATGATGAATGTTTCATAATAATTTTAACTGGTGATAAGTAACAAGTTATAGAACGCTACAGAGACTAGTGTTCATTTTGTCAATGGTTTGAACAGAAAGCATTAAAATCACAAATTGATTTTATTAGAATTTAAAGAGAATTGACTTAAGGCACGAAAAAAAGGTTCCATGAGGTGACTCAACCACGTGGTCTGTGAACCACTACACTTGTAATATACTGTAAATGTTATCCTTTAGCACCATCTGCTGAATTCATGTCCTATTGTGGCTCCACCATTACTGTGTTGTTCAGTGTGTAATGTCTCTTCCGTGGCTTTGTTTGAAACTGTTTTCATTGATGGAGCAAAAACAGACAATGTAACTGCTAATATTCTGTGTATTATTAATATTAATTATGAATATTTAACTGTTTGTGCTCTCATACTACCTCCATCGAGTTCTGCAGGTAGAAAGGCAGCAAGATTGTGTGATATTCATAAATACAGCAGTGATGTTATGGCATAATACTCTACAGTGAATGGTGATTGTAACATATGGGTCGGACACAAAGGTAAGTGTATAACAGGAGATGTTTATTAAATGATAGGAGAGCCTTGGAGCAGTGACGAGATATCCGGTGAGTCTGCCAACTCAGATACTTTCTTGGGGTTGAATATGGGGAATAATGACTCCTACTTTGCTTTCCAGGGGTTCGTGGAGATGGAGAAGGAAACCAGGATGCCAGGAGAACACACCTCAGCAGATGATTGGAGCTGGAGGAAACTGACACAACTGGAGAGATAAACAGCAGGTGAGTACAACAGGTAGGTATACCATGACGTTTCTAGGAGAAGATACGGAGAGTAGAGTCCACTACGCGTTTACGAGATCGGACAATGGCTAATGCTGAGGTGTGTGCTTTTATACCAGACTGATGAGTGAGAATGAGAGCCAGGTACTGGTGATCAGTACTCAGGTGAGGGAGTGCGTTGTGATTGGCTGGGGAGCGAGCCTGACCGATCTGTAACAGTACCCCCCTCTCCACGGCCCGCTCCTGAGGGCCGACCCCGGCGTCGTGGTGGTCTACCCCGTCCCCGGGGTGCTGGACGGTCAGGGTGTGTCGTATGGAACTCTTCAAGCAATGTTGGATCAAGTATGTCGTCTCTGGGAACCCATGAGCGTTCCTCAGGGCCATAACCCTCCCAGTCGATCAGGTATTCCAATTTACCACCACGGCGCCGGGATTCTAGGATCTCCTTAACTTTGTAGACAGCGCCTTCCTCCAAGATTAGCGGGAGAGGGGGTTCCTCCGTCTGGCCAGGCTCTGGGGAAACAGGAGGTAGAAAAGGTTTAAGTAGTGATACATGGAAGGTGGGATGAATCTTATATTGTGGAGGTAATTGGAGTTTGTAAGTGACGGGATTTATTTGCTCCAGGATGGTGAAGGGGCCAACAAATCTGGGACTGAGTTTCCGGCAAGGCAGGCGCAGTCTGATGTCCCGGGTAGACAGCCATACCTTTTGTCCCGGCTGGTAAGTGGGGGTAGCCGATCTCCGGACGTCTGCGGTTGTCTTTTGCCTGCGCACTGCCTGCTGCAGCTGATGGTGGGCTGCGTCCCAGACTCTCTCGCTCTCCCGGAACCAGTAGTCGACCGCGGGGACATCTGACGGTTCCCCTGACCAGGGGAATAGGGGAGGCTGGAAACCGAGTACGCACTGGAAGGGAGTGAGTCCAGTGGAGGCCTGTCGTAGAGAGTTCTGGGCGTACTCGGCCCAGCCTAGGAACTGGTTCCAAGAGTTCTGGTGGCCGTGGCAGAAGGTTCTCAGGAAGCGCCCCACCTCCTGGATCTTGGTGAGGCTTATGGTCACACCTAAGAGAGAAAAGAAGGCCTTCCAAACCCTTGAAATAAATTGTGGACCTCTGTCTGACACAATGTCTTCTGGGATACCATAATATCGGAAAACTCTATTAAACAGGAGTTCTGCAGTCTGGAGTGCGGTGGGAAGTCCTGTGAGAGGAATGAGACGACAAAACTTAGAGAAGCGGTCAATGATGACAAGGATGCAAGTGTTACCATCAGAAGCAGGCAGATCCGTGATGAAGTCTACTCCTAGGTGTGACCATGGACGGTTGGGTATGGGTAGTGGAAGGAGTTTACCGGCTGGAAGATGACGGGGACTCTTGGAGATGGCGCAGTCAGGGCAGCCTTGCACGAACCTTCTCACATCCCTGGCCATGTTTGGCCACCAGAAGCGGTCTCGTAGCAACGAGAGAGTGTTGTTGACCCCTGGGTGGCCAGTGCCCAGTGATGTATGAGTGGAGTGAATGAGGGGCGTGCGTTGAGTCCTGGGTACATACTGGTGATCTGGTGGACAGCCCGGCGGAGTAGCAGGCGGATTCTCGGAGGCGACTGGTGGAGAAGTCCATTGAATAGGGCTGATGATGAGTTCTGCAGGGAGGATGCCCTCTGGTTCCTCCTGTACTTCCTCCGGTGCGTGGATACGGGATAGAGCATCAGCCTTCACATTTCGTGGGCCTGTACGATAGGAAATCTTGAAATTGAACCGGGTGAAGAACAAAGCCCATCTTGCCTGATGTGGATTTAGACATTTAGCATCACGGAGGTATTGCAAGTTCTTATGATCCGTAAGAACTAGAAAGGGCTGTGCAGCTCCCTCCAACCAGTGCCTCCATTCCTCTAGAGCTAATTTGATAGCTAGAAGTTCTTGGTTGCCAATGTCGTAATTTCTTTCCGCCGTCCTGAGTTTCCGGGAGAAGGCGGCGCATAGATGGAGTTTGGGAGGAGTCCCCTGCTGCTGTGAAAGCACCACTCCTACTCCCGTGGTTGATGCGTCGACCTCTACGACGAAAGGGAGTTCAGAGTTGGGATGGACAAGGAGCGGTGCGCTGGTGAATGTCTTCTTGAGGGTATGGAAAGCTTCTGTGGCTGCAGGGTTCCAGGACAGAGACTTGGACTTTCCCTTGAGGAGATCTGTGAGTGGGCTGGTAATGATACTATAATTGAGGATGAACCGGAGGTAGAAATTGGAGAATCCGAGAAACCGCTGTAACTCCTTGATGGTGGTAGGTATGGGCCAGGATGTGATAGCTTCCACCTTCCCCTCGTCCATGCGAATGCCACCACTGTCGATGATGTATCCGAGGAAATGAACGGTGGGTTGGTGAAATGTACATTTCTCTGCTTTGAGGAACAGGTTGAACTTCCGTAACTGCTTGAGGACCTCCGCAACGTGGTGGCGATGTTCAGCCAGGCTCCGGGAATAAATTAGGATATCGTCTATGTACACGATAACAAACCGGTGGAGAAACTCCCGGAGCACCTCGTGCATGAAGTCTTGGAAGATCGAGGGAGCGTTGACAAGCCCATACGGCATAACCTTATACTCATAGTGGCCAGTTGGGGTCACGAAAGCTGTTTTCCACTCGTCCCCTTGACGAATGCGGATGAGGTTATACACGCTGCGGAGGTCCAACTTAGTGAAGATAGTGGCACCGCGTAGATGTTCCAGGGCTGCTCGGACAAGGGGAAGTGATAATGGCCTTCTGTTCGGGGAGTGATAATGGATAGATCTTACCACGGGGCACTGACTCACCCGGAAGAAGGTCGATGGCACAGTCCCATGGCCGATGTGGTGGTAATTGTGCAGCTCTCTTGGGACAGAAGACATCACTAAAGGGGGTGTAACATGTTGGAATGTCGACAGACTGCTTCTCAATGGGGCTCTCGATGGAGGTGGAATTAACGGTCAACGGGACCGGAGCCGAAGATGGAGGTTGAGGGAGGTCCGGAAAACACTGAGGGAAGCAGCTGTCACCCCACTTTAGGACTTCACCAGTTTTCCAGGAGAGCAAGGGATTGTGCTGCACAAGCCAGGGACGTCCAAGAACGATATCCACTGTAGAACCCTCCAGAACCAGCAAATGTAGCGTCTCCTGATGAAGTTGGCCAATGCGAAGTTGAATGGGTCCCACACGATGTCGGACGTGACGTCTTGAGAGCGGTTTTCCAGTTATGGATTGGACTTGGTATACGGTTTCGGTAGCTGAGGTCGGGAGACGGAGCTGGCGGCAGAGGCTTCCGGCAATGAAATTGCCCGCTGAACCGGAGTCAAGGAGGACTGATACTGAAAGCATAACATTAGAGGCAGTAAGTTGAGCGCATGTGGAGAGTGGCTTCATTTTCGTTAAAGGAGGATGGATAGCACTCACCATAGGTCGTGGTGGACGAAGGGGACACGCCATGATCAAGTGTCCGTTAGTTCCACAATATAGGCACAGCCCCTGCCTAAGCCGTCTCTGCCGCTCAGCCGAAGACAGTCGATTAGAGTCGATCTGCATTGGTTCTGGAGGGTTACTGTTCTCTGGCCGGCGATTGGGAGGAGTGACAATGGCTACGGGGATGTCTGGTGAGCAAGATTGCATGCGGTTGGAGCATCTAATGGAGAGTTGAATAAATCGCTCGAGTCCCAGGGAATCGTCATAGGCTGCTAGGAACAGTCGAAGTTTCAGATTCAGTCCTTGGCGGTACACCGTAATGAGAGATTGCTCATTCCAACCGCTGGCAGCCGCTAGTGTCCTGAACTTGAGTGCATACTGGTTAATGGACATGGAATCTTGTTTTAATCTATAAAGCTGCTCACCAACAGACGAATCTCCCACTACTCGGCCAAAAACTTCTCGAAAATGGGCTAGGAAGTTTGTGAATGATTGGGTAGCTGGCCCAGCCTGGTTCCAGATCGTCTCTGCCCATTGGAGTGCGGGGCCTGTCAGAGAGGAAATAACAAAAGCAATTTTAGATTGTTCGGTGGTGAACATTTGAGGCTGGAGCTCGATGGTCAATGAGCATTGTAACAAGAAGCCATTGCACTCCTCCGCCGCGCCAGAGAAGGGCGCTGGTCGGGCCATGGGACTGGCGAACACGGTGGGTGAAGAAGAGTTGGTTGTGTTGACGGAAGGTGGTGGAACAGGAGCGGAGTGTGCCGGTGACGCTGGTGGCTGGAGTAATATCCTTTTTAGGGAATCCACGAGCTCCTGGAAGGGGTCTTGAGCGTTCATCCTATCAATTCTGTGTTGGTCCGATCTTCTGTAACATGGGTCGGACACAAAGGTAAGTGTATAACAGGAGATGTTTATTTAAATGATAGGAGAGCCTTGGAGCAGTGAAGAGAGATATCCGGTGAGTCTGCCAACTCAGATACTTTCTTGGGGTTGAATACGGGGAATAATGACTCCTACTTTGCTTTCCAGGAGTTCGTGGAGATGGAGGAGAAGGAGACCAGGATGCCAGGATGACAGGAGAACACACACCTCAGCGGATGATTGGAGCTGGAGGAAACTGACACAACTGGAGAGATAAACAGCAGGTGAGTACGACAGGTAGGTATACCATGACATTTCAAGGAGAAGATACTGAGGGTAGAGTCCACTTCGTGTTTACGAGATCGGACAATGGCTAGTGCTCAGGTGTGTGCTTTTATACCAGACTGATGAGTGAGATAATGAGAGCCAGGTGCTGGTGATCAGTACTCAGGTGAGGGAGTGCGTTGTGATTGGCTGTGGAGCGAGCCTGACCGATCTGTAACAGTGATATTGCTTCGATAATAATAAAGCAATTCTGTGTGCAATGTATCAGAGCAAATCAGTTAAGTAAATGATTCAGTGGTTCATTTATAAAAACAGCTGTTGCCATGAATCTTGCAGAAAGAGTCACAACCTTTTTTTTTCTTCTTCTTTTATTAACTGATATTAATTGATTGTTAAAATAATTTGAAAGCTGGTGGTCACAATTATTATATGGTATTTTGTGGCTTAAACACTGCAAAGTCATATTGTGAAATTTTATGCAGATTTTCTAAAGATCTCTACATGTATGGTGGAGTTGCAAACAAACATTTGTACATCATTTCAGCAAAATTTCATTATCATTATTCAGAGGTGTAAAGTACTTGAGTAAATGTAACTAATTACTGTACTTAAGTATATTTTCGGATACTTTGTAGTTGTACTGAGTATCAAAGATTTTAACAACTTTTACTCTCTACTTCACTACATTTTTGAACGAGTATCTGTACTCTTTACTCCACTACATTTGAAATGAGTGTTGCAATTACAAATTACATTTTGCATGGTACCTAGCTTTTCTGCA
>JAFVLL020000841.1:0-22485 GCA_021397915.2 Tor tambroides
TGATTTCCTGCAGGCTTGGTGCTGAGGTCATTGTGTCTTGCCTGGAGAACTGTGACAGATTAATGTCTAAATGAAACAGAATTTTATTTCCGTGCATATCTTGTAGATCGCTGCAGTATACGGTGCACACATGCGCTACATTGATACGTGTAAGGTAGTGTGTGGTTGCGTATGTCTTGTGTGTGTGTTTGCACACACAGTTGTGTTCATGTGCCTCATTCCATGGACAAAAAATCCAGTTCTTTCATGAATTATGTTTGCTGAACTTTCCACAGCAGCAAATAGGTTCTTTTTCTGCCATGCAAGGGCAAAGGAACAAGAGGCATAATGAGCTCAAGTCTTCTTTTTTTGATTTTCATAAACTCTCTTGAAGTCGGTCAGACCCTGTGACTGCTATTCACTTGCGAGGATGCTATTGAGAGGGGCCGGCCCCCAAGGTTTTACTGCTGTTGTGAAAACACAATGAATAAAATTCATGATGCAAGCGGGTGTCTTTTTTCATCTTCTCAGAAGTGGTGACAAAAGATGTTTGAGAGCATTAAGTCACTTGAATGTTTCAAAGACTTGCTACTAAGATATTCAGAGGAAAATAAATCCGACAGATGCCTGGGAGACTGAAGCATCCTGAATTACTACTTTGTCATTTACTGAGCCCATCACTTGCTCACCAATGGATCCTCTGCAGTGAATGGGTGCCGTCAGAATGAGCGTCAAAACAGCTGATAAAAACATCACAATAATCCACAAGAAATCCATAAAACTCCAGTCCATCAATTAACAACTTGTGAAGTGAAAAGCTGCATGTTTGCAGTCACAGATCAATCAAGACATTTTTAAATACCATTTAAATACTGCTTTCTCCAGCGAAAAAGTCATATTGTCTGAATCAGGAGAGAAATATGCATAGATCAAGCACTGTTTACAAGCAAATAACAAATATGTCGGTGGATTTTCACAAGATGTTAATCGATAGACTGGATTACTGCGATGTTTTAGCAACTCATTCTGATGGCACCCATTCACTGCAGAGAGCAAGTGATGTAATGCTAAATTTCTCCAAATCTGTTCCGATGAAGAAACAAATTCATCTACATCTTGGATGGGCTGAAGGTGAGTACATTTTCAGAAAATGTTTGTTTTTTTAAACTATTCCTTTAACTAGCATAATATATAATATCCAAACCTCAGGATTAACTCTGCAAAAATGGGTCTTATAAAAGGGACTTAAAGCTTTCTGTCCTACGTTTTTTAGAAGACGGGGTGCCTGCATCTGTCTTGCATCAGTCTTTAATCACATTTTTGTTCCCTCTCCTTGATCATTGCTTTGAGCCCCCTCGGAACGCAGCAAACAGTAAAAGGCCTTGCTGTTCATTCCCTTGTGTCATTTGAAGCTGCAGGCAATCTGTCTTTTAAATATGGCTACGTGCCTCTCTCATGGTAGCTGAAGTTCAGTGCAGCTGACTCTTGCCCTAACACATATGTATGTACAGTTCAAACATGTCTGAGATGAGAAGAACTGTGGCAGGGTATATTTACCAAAGCATGAGAATACAGAAGGGTCATTTAAATAAGCTGGTAGTGGTTGTGCTACAACAAAGATTTTAAACCATCACATACATATTTTTGATGAATATGGTCATACATTTATATATAAATTTATAATATATATATTATTTATGCCTGAGATATTACATTGTGTGTGTGTGTGTGTGTGTGAGAGAGAGAGAGAGAGTGTGGCCACTATTTTGTCACAAAAAGGTGATGTAGAAATTCAGAAAAGCAGGTAAAATATAAATTTTCCCTTAGTAATTCATTTACATTTTAACCTCTAATCTTGACTTTGATAAAAAAAAAATACTACAACTACCCAGTGATGCGGTCAATGTGAATAAGAATGTAAACAGACTTTCAACCTACATACAAACAACCAGAGAAACTGTTGCATGCAAGCAATATCCTCACTTATGCTCTTCAAGGCTACAGTATGTGGCTTCTCTCTCTCTCTCTCTCTCTCTTTCTCTCTCTCTGTGTGTATCTTGCTGCTTCATCAACCTTCCCGACCTCCCAGATCTAATCAGCCCAGGTCAAACTCAGCCAGGTGACGTCAGTTTAGATAAACTAATTGCTCTGATTGAACAGATGGACCCTCGATATAAGAATTTTCGTCCTTTCATCAAGGCTGAAACGAAGAGGCATATTGATGCAGCCATACAGATGGCATTTCACCCTCAGCACCAGACTTCGCGTCATATTAGCATTGAAATGGCTTTCATTTCCAACATGCCTTATGCATCTTAAAGCAAACAGGCTCATATAGCACATACACAGAATTCATATGCTGTTCTATCATTATGCTAATGGAATATTTAAAGCTCTCACCGCATCTGTTTTTAATAACATTTACAGCAGATTTCCTGCATGAGCACAAGGATGTTTCCCTGAAAAAGGAAAATAATCTCTGTTGAGTGGAAAAGACTTAAGAAAAGGATTTGGTCCTGCTACAGTACATGCCCTTGGTGCTATAACAGTAGACCATGACTAACTTGTAATCTTCTCAGAACTGTAATGGGCACAAAGCATCAATCACACACAGCCGAAACCTACACTTGTGTGCAGACAAGTACTGTAGCCTTGAAATGATTTCACGATGAAGTGATATTTTTACATTTCAGCCGTTTTGAAGGGCATGGAGGAACAAAAAAAGCACATCCTTATAAATTGGCTGACAAAAAAAAGTTCAATGTCACTACACACAACCCGACTATTACATGTAATGCTATTTTACTGATTTGTCATTAAAAAATGTATCAATACAAAAACTAGGAGTTTGTGACTCCAGTCATTTCTCACACAACTGATTGTTATCCCAAAGGAAGATAAGATATAGTACAGTAACACTTTAGTATAAAGACCAATTCTCACTATTAACTAGTTGCTTATTAGCATGACTATTATTAACGTATTGGCTGTTTATTAGTGCTTATAAAGCACATATTCTGCATGACCATGTTCTACTTCCCTAATGCTACCCAATACCTAAACTTAACAACTACCTTACTAACTATTAATAAGCAGCAAATTAGTAGTTTATTGAAACAAAAGTTGTAGTTAATGGTTTGTTAATAGCAAGAACTGGACCTTAAAATAAAGTACGACCTATAGTACTCATTTTAATATAATTTTAACATGATGTCACACGAATAACTTACTGTCTTCAGTCCATTAGATGATTCCTCCATGCTGATCATTCATAAACAGAAACCCTGTCATCATCTGTATCCATCTGTAATGTAAATGGAAAAAAATACACATAAAGTTCTCAGACAAAATCACATCTTCCTCTCAGACCAGAAAAAAATAAAGCATAATATTGTGACAAACAACTGAACTAAACTAAAGCCTCCAAATGTAAATGTCAAATGAACACTAGCTAAAAGTCATATTAGCATATTGCTATATCTATCTATCTATCTATCTATCTATCTATCTACAAACACTAACATTGCCTTATTCCTTTTAAGTTGTTAAATATATATATATTTTCTCTAAAACCCTATGGAATTAAAAGCTATATTGCTCCCCTGTTTAGCAATTTAAAAGTAATAAGGCATTGATTCTAGCCACAGTTGTTGTTTAAAATGGCCAGGACTGCATTGCAGAGATTTATTATGCTACTATGGTTTGTTAAGCGATACTTTCATTTCCTCATTTCAGAAAAACACAAGCGTAACGTACATCAAGTCTGAGAGGGATGAACAAATGAACTGATTTCTCAGGAGGAACATTTTTTTTATGTGTTATTGTTATGGAAATAGCAGCACGTTATCATCGGGCATTGTTCGCAATGCTTCGACGCGTCTAACCACAATACCTGCAACAATTGCCAAATCAGCTCCATAATCTGTAAAATAACACCGTTTCTGCACTCTCCCTTAAGTCTGATTTTATGCACATTCTAATAAGGTGTTTAAATGTCCTGCAATCCAATGAATAATAATTGCCTCGAAACTTCATTTAAATTCAGAGAGTGCTTGAGAGGTAGCGGTAACATAATGCATAGGATAGGTTTGAATTGATAATCTCGTGAAGAGGCTTTGCCCTTCACTGCTGTTACTGCAAGTTTCGAGGCAGCTGAGGGAAAACGTGCCAAACGAGAGGCAGGGGAACAAAGTGCAGTCATAAGTTCTCAGTGAACCACTGAAGATCAAGCACAGGCGCCCAAAGGCACCTAAGCAAAGCATACAACCACAACCGTCTCAGAGAGAGAAAAAAAAAAGGAGCGAGGGTTGCGTGTTTCAGTTCCGCAGTAGATAACAGATCAAATCCAGTGGGGACTGTTTCTTTTTACTGTGTGGTAGGTTGTTTACGCTTAAGGGGTCAAAGCGATCCTGGGTGTTCTTACAGATATGAATCATACCAAAAATGCAGGATAAGATGACAGTTACAAAGACTCTATATAATATATCAGTTAATAGGCAGGAAGCCTCTGGCTTTTTTTCATGGCAAAATGTCAGAAATACATTTATCCAGTTCCATTTTCTTAATAAGTGGATATCTTAGATCATAAGTATATGATAATTAATTATTTTAGTTTCAGTAATGTGTGCCATTCAGAACTGAATTAGGAATTAGGAATTCTATCTATCTATCTATCTATCTATCTATCTATCTATCTATCTATCTATCTATCTATCTATCGACACACAGACAGATAAAGATTGCTTTTGTTGGTGCTCTTCAGCATTTACAGTGACTTTACGGTTGCCTCAATAATAAACTTTATTATTAAAAAGTGCTTCAGTGCTTCTTTGAAACACTACAACAATTTTAATTAAAAAACAATATTAAACAACTAAAATCAAATTATGTGGTAATAAACTACAGCTCGCTTTTCTGAGTAAACAAAATGAAGAAGATAATTAGCTATAACATTACTAATATGCAGAGGCGATATGTACAAATACCCCGATGAGATGAATTGCTGCCTTATAGACAACAAACGTATAAAATCTACACATCCTACACATTGTGTTAATATAACTATGTGGTGAAAAACATGCATGCTTACACACATAAGTGTATACAAGCCATATCTGTTGTAAAGCAAACAACACAGTGTCACATTATAGGCGGTGTATGGAAGGTTGCAGTGTGCACAGAGAGAGACACAGAGAGAGAGAGAGTGGAGAAGCATCATTTAGCTTTGTCACAGAAAACCATTAAATCTCCTGGTGGGGACAATGGAATCATCCCATTTTGTACATCCAGACAGTGCCATTTTTCACAGTGTGGACACGACTGCAGACACAACTTTGACAGAAAGGAAAAGATTGTTCAAAAGTTGATGAATGTGTAAAATGTCTCTCTACTTGGTACATTTACTCTATGGGTAATATACTGTATGCACAAGACAAACTGAAAGATTTATTGATGGATAAATGCACTACAAAAGAAAGAGAAAGAAAAAAAAAGTCAAAATTATGACAGGACAAAGCTAAATAGTTTAAATGAACTAAAAAAATCAAAATTATGACATACAAAGTCATAATTATGAGCTATAAATTTGAAATCACGAAATGCAGTGTCATAATTACGAGCTAAAAAGTTACAAATTATGAGCTGGAAAGTTGATATTGATGCAAGTCGAAATTATGATGAAAGACAAAGCTAAATAGTTTAAATTAAGTGCATTCAAAGTAAAAATGATGAGATACAAAGTCAAAATTATGAGCTAAAAAGATAAAATTATGACATTCAATTATGACAAAAAGATGAAAACTATGTCATAATTGTTTTAATTTTGACTTTGTATGTCATAAATATGAATTATATTATAATTTCAATTTTCTGTCATAATTTCAATTATTATATTATAAAAAAGGCATGCTTTAGTAAATCATAACTTTGTCTATATATTTTTTCTTATGTGGTGGAAATGGACATCCATACATGTTAAACCAACATAACTCACAATATTCCTCCAAATAATTAATATCATCACAGACATCAATCCATCATGTTCCCCTTCAGTCGGTCACTACGAGTCACGTGACGTCTCCGTTCCCTCCTTCAGGGAACGAGGGTTACACGTAACCTAGGCATTTTTTGAACTTTTTTAACCTTTTTAACAAAAAGGACGCACAGCTCTTAAACTCAAACAGTGAGACCCATTCAGCTTAAATGGCAGGATTAATCTGTCAAAATCTGTTGATATTATGATATCCCTCTCTTCATACAGAGGGCACCTGCTGTTACTCATTAGGAAGAATCATCCAGCTGTTGACATACACTTGGCCCTCTCAAAAGCACTCAGCTGCAAAAGAGCCATTTACAGCAAGCTGATCCATACACAAAGATTGAGAACTTAGCGTATGACTAATAAACACAGAATTATTGATATATATTCATAGACTATGGGCTTTATTGACGTTATGGTTTCTGGGTTGTGATTTATGCCTGCATGAGTGAAAACAGGTTTTAAACTAAATAAGCACAGCACCATTGCTTAATAAATAGGTGACTGTGCAATTATGGTATGAAATATAATCATAGAAAAAAAATCAGGTTTTAAACTTGTATTGTGTCTATAAATGTTTTAGATTTTTATAATTACAAATTTACATTTACACATTTTCAATCGTGCATTTTAATTTTAGAACACACAAAAAAAATTATTATAAAATGATATAATTTCTATAATTCAAATACATTAAAGGATTTTTAAGATGCAGAATCCTAGGTCAACCAGAACCTGGAACATTTCCCTTATCACCCGATGTAGTTACATTATAAGAAGAATGGCATCTATGCTTATATCAGTTGTTTCATCCTTATTCGGTTACCATAGTTAGCTGGATCCAGTCCGTATCCAGATCAGATGGTGGATCAGCACCTAGTGATGACCGCAGCAGGACTTAATGTCAGCGGAGACCATGACAACTAGACAAGCCCTAGAGACAGATCCCTTGTGAAGACCTCATTGACACGACAGCCATCGGCACAGATCCTCAGCAAAGATCACGAGAAACAGACAAGTCCTCTGTTCAGCTTCTGTGGCCAGCTTCGACTCTGAATGAACTGAATGAATATTATAAATGATACCAACCCACAATTATTCTGACTTGTGTATCCTTGATTGTGTAGACGAAACAAAGCTGAAGTAGTTAAAAGTGCCCTTAACTGAAGAATCACTTAAACATATCTGATTCAATGCAGCAGAAGCAGAAAGGCAAAAGCCCCTTCAAAATAGTTTGACATGAACTAGTGAGCAGGAAGTGATGCGATGAGCATACATGCCACTCAGTGGACCTCAGTGGAGGGCAGTGCCCTGAAAAGTGTGTCATTAAGGTTACTCTGTTCCATTTCCACACTCACATGCACAAACATGCACACAATGCTCAGAGAAATGCACTGTACTTTCAAGTCAAACTGTTGTTGAAGAAACATTCAAACACTTTCATGACAGTTTAACTTTGTTGATATTATTGCACTTCTGTGAGGCAGAGGGGCATTTGTTAACAACATATTTCTGTGAAGTGTGCCTGTTTCACACCGTACATAAGAAGTGCATAAACTGCAGTGCAATTGCACACTGCATTAAAGGAATAGTTCACTCAAAAACAATAACTGAAAATGTTCTCAACTTCATGCCATTCAAGATGTAGATGAGTTTAGTTTTTGATCAGAGGAGATTAGGAGAAATTTAGCATGACATCACTTGCTAAACCAGTGGATCCTCTGCAGTGAATGGGTGCCTTCAGAATGAGAGTCTGATAAAAACATCACAATAATTCACAAGTAATCCACAAGACTGCAGTCCATTAATTAATGTCTTGTGAAACATAAAGCTGTGTGTTTGTAGTAAACAAATTCATCAAGACATTTTTAACGTCAAACCATTGTTTCTGGCTAAAATATAAGTCCTTTATCCATAATATTGCCTTCTCTAGTGAAAAAGTCATCTTGTCAGAATCAGAAGAGAAAAATGCACAGATCAAGCACCACTTAAAACCGAAAACACATACGTCAGTGGATTTTGATGTGAGAGGATAACAGGGGATGGAGTTTTTTTTAACATTGGACTGATATTTTGGCCAGAAGTGACAGTTTACATGTAAATGCTTTAATGATGGACAAACATGCAGACTTTCACTTTACAAGATGTTAATTGATGGACTGGAGTCCAATTACTTGTGGATTATTGTGATGTTTAGTTGATTTCAAACTTCATCATCAATGAAAATAAATCTGCATGAGAAGAGGAACCCCATTTACATCTAAAAGATCATTATACACTGAACACAAATCAAACTGCTAAAAATCATCTAGATTTAGTCCCATTTACTGAATATTTCAAACATTCTACATTTGAGTTCAGTGGTGAAAGGCTGCGACCCAGCATCGTTTTGCTTGCGCAGACTGCTGCACAGTGTGACCTGTTAATATGACCAGCAAAATAAACATGCATGTGGTGTGAAACAGGCTTTAGAGTTCAATTTACTTCACCATCTGTGGATTGAGAGAACTGTGATCTTTAAATCTATCATTGCATAAATAAAAACAACATGTCTAAATCCCCACAGTTGTTCAGTTGCAGATGATCTAATATTTAGCAGGCTGTTTCAAACCAAACAGATGCCAGTTTTATCATTTTGAAAATTACGGCAGCAATATCCACAGAATCAAATTGGCCAGATCTTGTTTACTGTCAGCAGCGTGTTTTTTTTTTGTTTGTTGCCATTTAGTAGAAAGACCTTGGTAGCCATTATTTAAAAACGCAGCTGGCCCCATCAACCCTACAGTTACATTTCTTTCATTCTTTAATGCTTTTTGGCCATCACGCGATTCAGCCCGTATCTCTCAGAGTCACTTAATTGATGCTGCGAGGGATGAGGAACAAAACTTCTAACGTGATTCACCGCCAGGAAGCTCAGATTGGAGGCATATTACAAGCAATTTTCTATTCTGTCAGAGTGAGTCAGAGCCCCCATGCTGAGCCCTTTTCTTTTCATCAGCTAGCTTTCCACAATGCTGTGTATTATTTGACCTTGGTTTCCGCTTTTTCTCCTGCCAACTTGGAGGGGTTTGTTGGTGGCGCGTTGAGGCAGGTGGGTGTAATTATGCCAGACGTCTCCCTGGTGAGATCTGCAAAGGTGGCTGGCCATTCGTTACCACTCTCTTCGACTAGGCAGATGACCTGCTTGATTTCCAGAAAAGTCCAATTACCTTTGAATATATTACCTAGCTGAATGCAGGAGGATGTAAAAGTACTGCTAGGATTTTATATAGATTTATTGAGACTGTATCTTTTCAAGAAAATAAATAAAAATGGTTATAAATAAATAAATATATTAGTAGAAAAACAAGCAATAAATATATTAAACCAACATGTTTGGAAGGGCTGATATTATTTCCTAATTACCTTCATAGTATAGCACTGACAACTCCCTCATGAGAGGAACAGCTGCCAAGAAGTACTGCAAAACTATTCACAGCTCTTTTGCACTCCTGACAGAATCGGACTGAACAGAGCCATATGGGACTGCCAAAGCTGTCACTCACCTGAGAAACACTTAAGCATAACAACCAGCTGGCAACAGCCCAGAAGAGTTTCTCTTACGCATACTCTCTCTCTCACACACAAACACATAAAAATATTATAGAAAATAAAAATAATTACAATATATACACACACTGCCATTCAAAGGTCTGAGGTTAAGATTTAAAAAAAAAAAAAAAAAAAAAAAGTGTTTGAAAGAAGTCTCTTATTCTAACCAAAGCAAATGAAGTAAAATAAAATATAATTACAATTTAAAATAACTTTTCTATTTACATATACAAAATACATAAATTATTCATATATAAAGCTGAATTTTCAGCAGCCATTACTCCAGTATTTGGTAAAACATTTCTTATTATTATCAATGTTAAAATGAATTTTTAAATATTTAAAAATAGTTTTTGATGATGGAAAGTTAAAATGAACAGCATTTATTTGAAATAACAGTAACATTATAAATGTCTTTACTGTCACTTTTGATTAATTTATTGCTGGATAAAAGTATTCATTTCTTTCAGAAAAGAAATGATATATACACTGTAAAAAATTGATATAGTTTTTATAAAACAAATTTGGCAGTTGTGGTTGCCAGAATAATTGTAAAAAAAAAAAAATACAGAATACAGGATACAAAAAAACTGCAAACACGTTTACAGAACAAACTGTACATTTTACAGTATAAAACTGTAATTTACAAACAAGAAAATTTGAATGTAAACCAGTAAATTCAACAATGTACACTGCTACTAAAATCTGTTGTGTACCTTTAACATATACTGACAACCACCATAATAATGTAGGCGTTAAAAGAGAAAGCCACATGATCAATCAAAGTCATGGTAACACACATGGCACTTAAATAATGCACTAAACATACCCTAAATGTAATATACTAATGTACATAACTGATAACAAAAACATGATTATAAACTAAATAGTTTCAAATGTGGAGTGTCACACAGGGAATTCTGAGAATGTCAGTTTACAGTTTGTGACTAAATTATACGATTTGATGATTTGTTCTTTTTTACTTCTAAAAACTGTACAATTAACAGCAATTTACTGTAAAATTACATGAAATGTCTGGTTAGATCTTTTACAGTTTTTTCCTGAATATAGTTTTTTACATAGTGTTTTTACAATAACTCATTTTTTACAGTGTATTCTCACACACAAATACACATACTATTAACATAGTGTTGGTTTAGTACAATAATTATATTGTTTAAATATTAAATCATATAAGTGGGGATCTGTACAAATGAATATCACAGTTCACAAAAAAATGCTATATGTTTGCTAGAGGTTGTCCTCAGCAAGTCAAAAATAGTTTTCAGTATTCGTATTATTGGCCCACACTCCTTCACAACAGCAAAAAGCCTAACAAGTTGCTACCAACTAAGTTCAACAACAACTGGACGTCAATAAAAAGGGGTTCTATAATGCGTCTCTTTATTTTTCAAAGCATGTGACAAAAGATAGGCTATGCCATTTACCCAAACATCACAAACAAGCAGCGGTTATCCGTGTTGCTGCCCAGGGGGAGGTAAATCCAGAGTGTGATCAGAATCTAAATGATTTCGCTCCCAGCTGCCCCCTCCGCACAAGCACCTCGGTCACTGATCCTGCTTAAAACTGCCAAGGAGGAATTATTAGAAGTTGGATTCGGAGGCTCCCCATCGGATTGCGCTGGCAGGTCATGAGGATGGGAGAGGAGCCAATAACCTTTCACTGACAAAGTGCCTGTGTCAGTTAGGAAAACACAACCACTCTTTAATTTAGCCCTCCTCCGTTCGGGTGAGAGAAACAGCTAATCAATTAAGAAGGAGTGAATATCTGTCAGGGGACTTCAAGATTTGTTTGTCATTGAAAAAGCTTGGAAGTGGGTGGCTGTAAACTATGTTTTAAATGTACCCCATCCATCATGTTGGTCCTTGACCTGGTTTCTTTATGTACAGGCTGTAGGTTGTAATCTATGTTTCTGTTGCAGGAAATGTGATGAATCGGCCACACTGATCAAGCCTGCTCTGGAATTCTTCCCAGCCCGCAACAACATATTGCCGACTTGGAAAATGATTCAGTAATGCCGCATTCAGCTCGCACCAAAGAAATTGCGAATGTCACTTCCAAATCAGGAAGCGTGGGTTCGAATCGAGATTCGGGGCAGCGCCACAATGAGCTTCTTTATTGCCGGAATAAACATACAAGCTCCGTGTAATTTTCTATTTTGGTGCTGCAATGACAAAACGCATTGTGCCGGGCCACCTGAAATATTTACGCAATTAACCTCAATCATCGTAATGGCTCTGCAGCGGACAGAAATGACTGAGTGAGTCGGCCTAAGAGCCGAGATTTGGACCACTTTTTGTAATGAAAAGACTTGGCTGCATTTCAGCCCAGGAGAAGCCGACCCTCCCCTACACCTCTCGCGATCGGCGGGACGAGTGGAGGTAGAGCTGGGGTTCTCGATCGTGCCACAACAGCTCTGCGACTCATTAGCCAAGAGACTGATCGGTGGAGAGAGAGAACATGCTCTGAATCTTAGTGGAGTCCTGGACGAGCGTGACTGCAGGACCGGAGCAAAAGCCTCTTGTTCTGAGAAGAGTTATGTGGCTTTGGTGTCAGTAGGCCTGTTCTGATGTGATTGAGTGCTCCGCTGGGTGCAAATACTTTCTCATAGCTGACTGAGGATGTGATATGCCCTGTTGGACTATGTCAGTATGAGGCCAGACAGGTATAGATGACGATATGCTAAGACACACGCAGTTCTGGGAATTGTTATTGCATGCTGGCAGCTCTCACAAACTCACAGTACTCTTTTCAGTCCCAGTGCAACAAGACAGTCTGAGACAAGACAGACAAAGATATTTGGCATTAAATCTGGTGCATATTCTGGCCAAGAACTGTCTATTCAGATACAGTGTGAGGGGGCGTGTGAGTGACATATAAAACAGCCAAAACACAGTCTGCTAATTTTTATTTGACATTTAGGGGCAGGTAAATATGAAATTAATGATACTACAAAAATAGACTGGCAGGCATCACAGAGGTTGTCCTGCAAACGTTCATAAACAAACAAAGCGAGGCGCAATGTCTGATTTGCCAACAAATGACTCTTACAAACTGGTTCTTTTCCAGTCATAAAGATTCATAAACTGATTTGTTTTAGTTACATCCAATTTGCCAACCAAGTAAAGATTTTTTTAAAAATGTTTCTGAATGAAATTCGCATTTATTTAATCAAAAATACAGTAAAAACTGTGAAATATAATTACAATTTAAAATAACTCTTTTCTACTTGAATATATTTAAAACGTAATTTATTCAAATGTAATTTATAACGTAATTAATATTTTCAGTGTCACATGATCCTTCAGAAATCATTCTAATATGCTGATTTGTTAGAAACTCAAGAAAAAAATCATATTATTATCAATGTTGAAAACAGTTGCGCTGCTTAATATTTTTTTGTGGAAACTGATAACATTTTTTTCCCCCTCAAGATTCTTTGATTATTACAAAGCTGAAAAGAACAGCATCTATTTGAAATGTTTTAATAACAAATGTCAGTTTTGCTCAATTTAATATTCCTAGCTAAAAAAAATCTTTTAATAAAAATCTTACTGACCCCAAACTTTTAAAATACAAAATAGTGATCAATTTATATAAAAAAAAACATACTGTATACTCTAAAACACTTCACAAAATGTTATATTGTTTATCCTTTTGAAACAACTGTTCTCCTAATACAACAAGAAAAAAGTTGTAATTAATTGACTGAGGTGTTTGCATGTATAAAATGGGCAGGTGGTGAATAATTGGCCCAAAAAGTATCTGTTCACGTCTCTGACAAAAGCTAATTATCCTAATAACAGTCAACATCGATCCCTGCCTGTACACTGTATTGCGATCATCACAGGGGACGTTTTAGCATGCAGAGCGCCGCTCATCTCTTCTGAAATTTTTGCTAATCTGTTTTGATACAAATATCACCCTGAAATAACCAAACTGTCTCAGTAGGGAGACTACACTGCTCAGATATCAGAAGTGATTCATTGTAATGTGTGGGTTTTATATTCACATTCATCCTTGTCAATAGAGATGTTTGCATTGATCCATCAGCGTGAGCTATTTCACGTGGTGCATCCATCTCCTGACCACAGTCTCTCACACACTGACATCCTAAATAAATATGAGATGAATAAGAAGGGTGGGAGTTACGTTGGCCTCAATAAAAAGATCTTACACTTAGATTTCTGGATAGAGGCTTTTTTGTTGAAGTTATGTCTTATGGGTGTGCTATCCCTTTAAATACCAATTACAAATATATATATATAATCATTATGTACTGCAAAATCAAGCTGTCTCTGTTGAATTCAACAGACTGCATTCACTGCATTTAAAATTAATTGACTTCAATGGCTTTAGTCAAGCGTGGAAAAAAAATGGAGATAACCCCATTAATCTTTTACTTTTTAAATGGTGCTTCCACACAGACTGCATTAGACTGCTATTATTAGATACTGTTTTGTATAATTCTCTCTTGAAACATGGGATGGTGGCCATCATTTTTACCTCCTTTATACAAATAACAGCAATACAGGTGTATAAATAACTGAACAGCTATTTCAGCTTACTCTGCATAATTACTAGCCCAAAATTGCTTTAGCATCTAAAGTCTTTAAGATAAAAAGCCGGAATAATTGGCTCTCGAAAAGCATATGATTCTGCCCCCACAGGCAATATTAGCCATTAAAGTTCATTTGGGATCTTCACTTTCGAGTGCTTGACACAGTGAGCACTTAACATAAGGCTAGATACATTTTTCAGAGTGATTTGAGACGCTATTGTTAGATTAGAATAATGTTTTTTAACAGTGGATTGCTAATGATGCATCAAAATATTGCATCTAAATCATTACAGCTACATATGCTCTTGATGCCTAATTTTGAGGTAAACATCTGACTAGCTTTACTGCAGAAAGAGTATGTAATCAATATAAAAAGTACCTCATTTAAAATACAGAACAGCAGCTTCATGCCACCCAGGTCCTGTGGTGTCAGCATGAACAACAACAGCCATTTATTAAAGGGCTTCAGGTAGCTGGCTTGCTCCTGTCTCCTAACCACAGAGATCCTTGTATTATGTCAAAGCAAAGTTTTGTTGCCTGGAAAAAAGAAAACATTAAATGCATATCTGATATTCCATATGTCTTTGGTCACAGGAAAAGATACAGACTGTCTATCACAAGCCACCTTCATAGCTGAGGTCAGAGATATTGCAAATAGTTCCCAGTTTTTATTTTCAAACTAACTTCTGCTATACAGAGTTAAATCACTTGGAAATCGTATTTTTCTTTTTAAATGACAGCAGTCAGAATTGTTGAAATGACAACAATGCAGTCATTTTAGCATAAACTCATTTTAAAAGGGAAAAAGAGGAACGAAACAGTGAAACACTGTATACACACACACACACACACACACACACACACTAAACTGACTCACTAAATTGAGGCACAGACTATATTAAACAACATATAGAGTCCTGTTAAAGCACTCACACATTTCTTCTCAGAAAACATGTACAATCACTCAGTACGAGGCTGCTGTGTAATCAAGGCTTTTTACTGCTTTGATGGAAGCCCTTTATGGGCTCTTGTGAAATTTTCATGCTTCGAACAATTTCAGCAGTTCTACTGAATGCAGTGCATGAAGCCACTATATGTGTAGCCATTCATTAACACTAGAACCGCCATGGGGTAAATTTTACCCGTGGCTGGTTGTCAAATGTACCTAACAGATTTTCAACAAAACATTCAAGTCTCCCAGTCATTGACTTTTGCTAAAATTATATAATTTACAATCCAATGTTGTTAAAAATTACTTAGATAAAACCAGATCAAAAAACGGAGCATTTATACCTATAAGCGCCATGCGGGTCAAATTTACCCGCTATATTTATTTATTTATTTATTTATTTAACCAGGCAAGTTAATTAAGAACAAGTTCTTATTTACAATAACAGCCTGGCAGAAGAGTTAATATATCCTGAGACATACAAACATATATCACAATCAGAGATGGCAAAAGTACACACATCCTTCACTCGTAGAAGTACAGATACTTATGTTTAAAAATACTCTGATAAAAGCAGAAATACTGACTTCACTTTTTTACTCAAGTTAGAGTAAATAAGTATGGGCTCTGACATGTACTTAAGTAAAAAGTACTCATTATTACTACCTGTTTTAGTGTCACGCTGGTAACTGGACACATTAAATAACTTACATTTAATATTTTGTTAGCTAATGAATGTATCATGGCTGAACAACCACCATGTAGAACAGGGCAGGACTGGGACAAAATTTCTGGCAAGGAAATCTCACACTCGTCCAGGCCATCCCATACACCCACAACAAATTCTGAAACCCTATTTTTTTGTATGGCAATCACATTTAAAAAAAGGTTTAAACCTTAGGCTGGGGTCATTCAAAATAATTAAAAGTTATTGAACTGCACACTTTCATTTTCCTTTTCAGTCTCTTCATTTTCCATGATATCTCTCTACATCTTACTTTGTGTGTGTTTACTTTTTTCCGCTAATTTTCTTGTACCTGTCACTTTTCCCATCAGCCATCTGCTGTTATCAACAGAACTGTCTCCACCTTGTTGCAAAACAACCACCTCATTGTATTCTGTTTGCAATAACATTACTTTTTTTAGTTCAATTTAAAGTATCACATTATGACTATGTGTTGTTATTCTATCTTATAATGACTTAAATACTATAGATGTAACAAAACTATACTTTCTAAATTACCTAAATGTCAAAATTAGTACAATAATAATTACATCATGACAATATCTTTAAAGAAAAATCCTAATACTGTACATGTTATTGCATTATGCAGTCATTTTTCCCTTACCAAAATTAACCGTGGTTTATTACAGTAAAAGTATAGTAACTATGTTTGTTTTTGATTACAATGTTTTAATTTACAACCATAGTTTTACTACACATTTCATGGTTATACTATAGTTAGTGTAGCAAAACCATGGTTAATTTGTTGTTACCATGGTTTAACTAGTGACCATGGTTTTTTGTTTGAATTTTTGCAAGGGTTGTGTTGTTATCTGCCCTAGCTCCCTCTAAACGTATTATAAAACAACGTTTTATAAGATTTGTTTGCTAAATTACTACTGTAACTTTACAGTAGATAATAATGAAGTTCTTTATCATACAGTATTTTGAGTGATGATAGTAATTTAGTTTAGTTTAGTTTAGTTTAGTTTAGAGTAGACTATTAGTAATCATCTGGCTGCTACTGCTAAGAGTTGCTAGTAGTTTAATTCTTAACTAAGTAAACAAACACAAACCTACAGCCTATTTACAAATGAAATGGACCTGCACTTTAAGTCATGAACAGGTCCAGTAGTTTTGCCTCTCTGTTCCACTCCATTCTCGAGTCTCTTGCATTGATTACTCTGGTAGAAACCTTTTGGCGGAGACCAGTGGTGTAGTGGAGGGTATAGGTATACGGCGTATACCCACTTCTTTATCAGTCGGCTTTGCGTATACCCACTTCTAAATCCCCTCTGATGCGCAACATTCAGTATTGTCCTGCATTAGCCAAAATCATGACAGTCCACCACATGAATAGCTAATCTAATCGCATGTGAATAAAATGCAAATATTCCCTAAAAACACCCAGTAAAGACAGTCAGGACCGTGGCGCCGGTTTCCTTTAAAATATGCTTGCGCCCGCGCCCGCTCCCGCGAGAATGCCGACAGAGACAGAAATGCTGCCTGTTCATGCGCGAGAGCATGTCAGGGGAGGCACGCAGAGTGGTAAAACAATAACAATAAATACAATAAAACAATAAATAATTATTGATTACTAATTTGAATCAGTACATTATAACGAAAACAATATCTTAAAATGAAAAGAAACAGGTTTTCACGATCAGAAATTTCTTAAACTGGTGATCTCCTGTAAACGTTTCATTCAAGGATCCAGTAAACGAATGCGTTCAAACAGTAAGTTCGAAACAGATCTAATACAGAGAAAATCTATTGAAAGTAGCCTAACACAACGCGCCAGGTGATGCTCGCGCAGCCGGTATGAGAGAATATTGGTGAGAAATCAAAACAAATTAACATAACTGCACAAAGATGAAACTAACTGCGGTAAAAAGTTAGCTTTTTTTATATGTATAACATATGATGCCTAGTTAAGCAACACAAGATAGATCATTTGTTCCCCTCTGAAAACCAATACAATTGCAAATTTGGCATTGATTTTATGCAAGAGTTCAAACGAGTAGTTAACGTTAAGTGCTCTATAATTTAGACACAATATTGTCAATGTTGACCATTTCTGCTCGATTTGGTTAGCCTAACAAAAAAATAGTTCCAAACAAAGATCACAGCAGAACAGTAGCGCATCTCAGAGCAACACACATTACCAAATTAATCATATGAGTCATTGATTCAATAACCCATTCATAAAGGCGCTTGCTTCATTCCTGAATGAATTAGTCGTCTGATCAAATCGTTTGAATAGCTCAATGACTCATTCATGAAGACAGTCACTTGCTGCCACCTACTGGCGGTTTACTTTCATATTTAAAAGAAGCTTACTGTATTTTCCCCAACATTTCATATTTGTATATTAAAAAACTAATTTTAAAACACATAGCATTATTTATGCAGTTGTAATTTTGGAAAAGGCATTCATGTTACATTTCAGTATCATTAAACTGTCTGTGTAAATGCAAATAAATGCCATTGACTTCTGCTGCTTCCATTTTTTTCTGCAGTGGAAAGAAAGATCAATTTTTGTTGAGGCTGATTTCATTTGATTCATGTCTTATTATATTAACTGGAAATTATTAATAAAATGTAAAAAATTCTTATGAAACAAAGGTTGATGACACATTTAATAAGGTTAAGAAAAAACTGCCCTTTATATATGGCCTTTATATATGTTGTTGTTATTTTTTGGCTAGTAGAAGTTGTGAATGGCCTGTAACTTAAAAATTTATTAGCCAAATTGTCTGGTGAGTGAAAAAGTTAATTTCAAACCCTGTTGCAGACCCCTGGTATAGTAGCATGTACGGGCAGGTCAAGGCAACAGGTTTAGTTGGCGTTTCCCTGGGGGATGGGGGAGTATACCCACTTCTCCAGGCACCACTACATCACTGGCGGAGACGCGGAGCGCGCGCGAGCCGAATCGCGTTGCCAGTCCAGACTAACCGATTCATGATGTATTATAGATTTGTTATCGAATGGTGATCCATCAAAACTAAAGTAACGAGCCTGGTTTGAAAATGTAAGAAGTAGAAAGTACAGATATTTGTATAAAAATGTAAGGAGTAAAAGTAAAAAGTAGTCAGAAAAATAAATAGTGAAGTAAAGTACTGATACGAGAAAAATCTACTTAAGTACAGTAACGAAGTATTTGCACTTCGTTACTTCCCATCTCAGATCACAATACAGGTGCATCTCAGAAAATTTGAATATGGTGAAAAAGTTCATTTTTTCTTGTAACATTTCAAAAAGTTAAACTTTCATATATTTTAGTTTCATTACATGTAAAGTAAAACACTTCAAAAGTTTTTTGTTTTAATTTTGTTGATTAGAGCTTACAGCTAATGAAGGTCAAAAATCAGTATCTCAAAATAGAATATTTCCTAAGATCAATAAAAAAAAAAAAGGATTTGCAAAACAGAAAAGTTCAAGTTCTTTAAAGTATGTTCATTTATGCACTCAATACTCCTTTAGCACAAACTCCAGCATCAGTGAGGTGTGGCATGGAAGCGATCAGCCCGTGGCACTGCTGAGGCACTATTGAGCCTTCAGCTCATCTAGATTGTTGGATCGACTGTTTCTCATCTTTCTCTTGAAAATATTGCATAGATTCCTTATAGGGTTCAGGTCAGGCATGTTGGCTGGCCAATCAAGCACAGTAATATCATGGTCAGCAAAGCACTTGGAAGTGGTTTTGGCAGTGTGGGCAGGTGCTAAAGTCCTGCTGGAAAAGGAAATCAGCATCTCCATAAAGATTGTCAGCAAATGGAAGCATAAAGTGCTCCAAAATCTCCTGGTAGACGGCTGCATTGACTTTGGACTTGATAAAACACAATGGACCAACACCAGCAGATGTCACGGCACCCCAAATCATCACTGACTTCGGAAACTTCACACTGGACTTCAAGCAGCTTGGATTCTGTGCCTCTCCAGTCTTCCTCCAGACCTTGATTTCCAAATTAAATGCAAAATTTACTTTTATCTGAAAAGAGGACTTTGGACCACTGAGCAACAGTCCAGTTCTTTTTCTCCTTAGCCCAGGTAAGATGCTTCTGACGTTGTTTCTGTTTCAGAAGTGGCTTGGTAGCCCTTTTCCTGAAGACGTCTGAGCGTGGTGACTCTTGATGCACTGACTCCAGCTTCAGTCCACTCCTTGTGAAGCTCTCACAAGTGTTTGAATCAGCTTTGCTTGACAGTATTCAAGCTTGCGGTCATCCCTGTTGCTTGTGCACCTTTTTTTTCTTCCTTCCAGTCAACTTTGCATTTAATATGCTTTGATACAGCACTCCTTGAACAGCCACCCCTTTCAGTAATGACCCTCTGTGACTTACCCTCTTTGTGGAGGGTGTCAATGTTCGTCTTCTGGATCATTGCCAAGTCAGCAGTGTTCCCCATTATTGTGGTTTCAAAGAACTAGAGATACCCAGAATTTATACTGTAGGGATGGTCATTTATTGAAACTCAAATGTAAATATTCTAATATGCTGATTTTTGACTTTCATTAGCTGTAAGCTCTAATCATCAAAATTAAAACAAAAAAACTTTTGAAGTGTTTTACTTTACATGTAATGAATCTAAAATCTAAAATTTACTTTTTCACCATATTCTAATTTTCTGAGATGCACCTGTACATAATTCATCAAAAAAACAACAACAACAACAAAAAAATCTATTTGAATCAAAAATTCAAATCTCAGTTAAAACATTTACAGGTCGGGATCAAATTACTCACTAGTAATTTTTTAAATGCACATACTGGAATATTTGTCTCTAATTTCAATAACTTTTGTAGCATATTCCTTTTTGTCTATTTTTGTAGCATATAATTATATACTGCATATATTTTCGCGCTGTCATTTTCTTGCCGCTTATGTTTTAACATTGTACATTTCTAGGCAACGCCTTTCACTCACTGATTTAGCGGTTATAAGTTTCATAAATAAAGTAAAAATGACTTAAAGAAGGCGATTTATGGAAGGTAGGTATTAGAAACATTAAATGCCATGAGTGATGGAGAGTCTGATGGTTAAGATATGTGTCCTGGGTCGGCTTAGCATCTGACGGCTCATCTGACAGTGATCCAGACATCATAATTTAGATGTTTTAGTCTAACGTTACTCATAACTGGTCAAACTTTGGTTTTATTATTTAATTTTTGTCTTGCCATATCGTTTATTGTTCGCTACTGTGTTGCTATTTATTCTAGTCTGGCGTTTCCTGAAGAAAAATAAAAAAAAATCCGATCTGTGATGTAATGAATAAAACATTTTTTTTGATTACCCTAAGTTTATTGGTGTTGTTCTCTTATTCAAATGATAAATTATATAACTAAACAAATTAATAATTGGGCCTAGGTGAAGCTGTGTGCTTGTATTTGTCATAGCATCATATAGTGTACGAATTATTATTGCTCATTATTGTCTATTGGCTATTTTAGTAATTTAAATAACATGGGTTATCCTAATATATTGATTAATGACATTGCATTATAATATTACACCACCCAAATACTTACTTACTACCTTCTAATTTTCGTTGTCAGTGCAGGCTTCTTTTTTTAGCTTACTGACCACAATGGATTAGTGTAGGCTGCACTAAAAAGTCTTGAACATAAAACAACAGGGTAAAAATATAGTTGACGACTAGACATAATCATTTCATGACTCTAGACACATCTTTGTGAAGACAGTGGCATAATACAATGAAATAATATGTTCTTTAGCCATATAAAAACAGTTGCCATACGTGTGGGTAAAATTTACCCGCTGGCGCTTTTAGGTATACAGCGACCTCTGACGGTTCTAGTGTTAAATAGCATTTCTTATATAACACTGGACCTTGCTTTAGCCTTTATATAATAGCTTTAATACATCAACTAGAAATGTTATTACTTAATATGTAATTAGGCTGTGGAATTTTACACAATTACAAGATTACAAGTGTTGCTATTGTAGCATTAATATTAATAAGGTGGATACTATAAAGTGAAGCATAACTGAAAAATACATACATTTCTGTATTTGAGTAGAAAGCTCAGACTTCTAAACAACCCATCTGTAGGCCTGATCTTCATTTATATTCTTGTACATGAGTCTAGCTGAGCCTTCTGGTGCATGAAGTGTTCCCAAAAAGTATTTGGACTGATAAAAACACTGAATGTCATTGCATTAGATGCGAAATATCAAACCAAATTCTGCAAACAACAAGCCCTTTTCCTCACTTTTTATATTCATTTGAGCAGTTTATCTATTGTTTCATCATTTGAAATGGCATTATAACAAATTTTTAGCTTGAAAAGTGTTTTGTGACACTTGGTTTGATATTTAAGAAAAGACATTAAGAGTCACGTGACGTGCTCATGAACCTAGTCGCACTTGAGTAGAGCTCAGTACGTTTGGCCCCCCCTTTTTTTTTTTTGTAGTTTAATTTTAAGTTTTATTCATTAATAATACTTTCCCTGATGGCATACAATCGGAAACAGCAGGAGCTGTCTCCGTCGGCTTCTCCGATTAAGAAATCATCCAAGTCACCGACCGCGAGCGATATGATGGACAAGATGGCGAACACTGTTTCACACTTTGAGGACATTCTAAGAACCGAGTTGACGGCGATGC
>JAFVLL020000842.1:0-27500 GCA_021397915.2 Tor tambroides
TGGTCCCGAGCAGGAGCTAGTTGGTTAGGACCAGCTTAGGACCAGCACACGACCAGCTAAGGACCAGCTTAAACCAGCTCAAACCAGCAGCCATGCTTCAAAACATACCTAACTAGCACATGCTGCTTTTTTCAACAGGGTACTGCCCCAGTGACAAGCTGATGTACCCCTAAAGGTACTATTTTTACACATTTTTTGGATGGGACTTATTCACAAGTCTTTCTACTCCAAGGAATAGTCTTTTGGGAGTTGTTGAACCAACGCTCTTAAAAATAAAGGTGCTTCAAAAGGTTCTTCACAGTGATGCCATAGAAGAACCATTTTTGGTTCCACAAAGAACCATTCAGTCAAAGGTTCTTTAAAGAACCATCTCTTTCTTACCTTTTTATAATCTGAAGATCCTTCTTTTGCCACAAAGAACCTTTTTGTGAAACTGAAAGGTTCTTCAGATGTTGAAGGTTCTTTATGGAACCATTTAGAAAAAAAGGTTCTTCTATGGCATCGTAAAGCACCTTTATTTTTAAGAGTGAAGCTGATAATACGATGACCCACACTGCACATTAAAATACAGTTGTTGTTTTTTTTTTTGACTATACAAACTAATTTATTATAGATTGCAATTAATATTGATCTGCAAATGAAGCTGTTTTCCAGTTCCTGCAAGGCAGAGTACTGTATGCATAAGGTACATCCGGTCTCATATTTCTGCTCTAATCACAATGCACTTAAATTTCATGCTTAATGCATACAAGACATGCACACTTAAGATAGACTACTTGCCGTTCCTGCAGCAACCCATAATACAGGAATCGTAATGAAGCAATGGCAATGATTCTGGGGTACAGGATAAATCAGACACGGTTCTTTACAGCTCCTGTATTTATGAAGGTTGATTAATGTGCATACGAAGAAGCAAGCTGTTTTTAAAGCCGTCTGATTTATGGTTTTTCAATTACTCCCAGTTTGATGACTCTGAGATCGTTAATATGGATGTCATCATTTGCAGTGGGGTTGTGGGTGTTTGTGGATCTAAACACAGTTAGCATCAGTAATAGCTTGCCATAAGAAACGTAAACAGCTGCTGTGACATGAGAATGCTTTTGATTGGTTGCCAAGGTTTGCAGTTGCTAGGGTGTTCTGGATTGTTGCAAGCCTGGGAGTTGCTAAGTAGCTGTTAGGAGTGCTCTATTCAGTTGCTAAGGTGTTTTTAGGGTTGCTAGGGCATTGCTATGCAGCACTGTTAGTTTGTTCTGGCTGGTTTCTAGGTAGTTGATATGGTGTTCTTTGGGGTTGCTAGGGCATTGATGTGCTTTATTTGAGTGTTTCGTATGTCAGGGTATTGCTAGGGTGTTCTGGATTGTTGCTAGGGCATTGCTAGAGTGTTCTGAGTGGTTTATAGGGTGTTTCTATGCAGTTGCTGTAGTGTGTTTGGTGGTTGCTAGATTGTTGTGTGGTTGCTAGGCAACTTGCTAAGGTGTTCTAGAGTTGCTAGGGCCTTTGCTAAGTGGTTGTGAGGGTATTTTAAAATGTTTTTAGGGTTTTGTTAGGCTATTGTTAGGTGGTTGCTACGGTATTCTGGATGGTTGTTATGCAGTTGTGATGTTTTTTTTAGGGTTGCTATGGAATTGCTATGCAGTTAGGGATGCCAGGTCATTGCTAGAGTGTTCTGGGTTGTTGCTAGGGAGTTGCTAAGTGGCTGCTAGCGAGTTACTGAATTGTTCTGGGTTGTTGCTAGGGTGTTTTTGTTAGGTAGGCCTAGTTACTGAGGTGTGCTTGGTTGTTGCTGGGCAGTTTGCTAGGGTGTTTAGAGGGTTGCTAAGCTAAGTTGGGACGGTATTCTGGGTGGTTGTTATGGTGTTGCTAGGCAGTTGCTTGGATTTTGTGGGAGGTTACAAGGGGAGTTTCTAGGCAGTTGCTAGGTTGTTGCTCATTTGCCCAATTCTAAATATCCCAGCCCCAAGGTTTTTATGAAATTACAGTAGTCTATGTGATATGTTGAGCCATGATTCTCATGTGTCTGGCATGAATTTGAGTATGGCTTACGCAATTTCCCAGTTTTGTTTCTTCTTTCTTCCTATCATTTTCCTGTAATTTCTTTCCAATTATTGTCGATAAAAGTGGGGGAAAGGCTATATGAATCACTAGCATGTCCTGATATGGCTTGATGGGACAAGCACGTGTTATACATGTGAATGAACCAAGGCAGCAGATGAAAAACAGGCGAAGAGAGAGCAGGAAATTACAGGGATGAGTCCAATAATGAGCCGCTTTGGTTTGGTTTCTTCAGATGGTCATGGTGAATGTTGTGAAGTGAAGCGAGTGCTGTCTAAATGCTGAATGGGATTCATGGAAATTCAAGGCCACGTTCTCCTGTGATGAAAGATTGGTTTCTAAAGGAAAATTGTATCATCATTTACTCACCTACATGTAATTTCAAACCTATATGACTTGCTTTCTTCTGTCGAACACAGAAAAAAGATATTTTGAAGTTTCGGTGTATATATATATATATATATATATATATATATATATATAAAATATAATATAATTTTTTTTTTTTTTTTTTTTTTTACCGTAATGGGGTCCAAAATAACATTGAGCCATATTAACTTCTGTTGGACAAAAATACACTGTCGTGGGATCAGTAAGATTTTTAATGTTTCTAAAGGAGTCTCTTATGCTCATCAAGGCTGTATTTATTTGATCAAAAATACAAAGAAAAAAACGTAATATTGTGAAATATTATTGCAATTTAAAATACAGGTTTTCTGTTTTAATGTACTTTAAAATATAATTTAGCCTATTCCTTTGATGCAAAGCTGAATTTTCAGTATCATTACTCCAGTCTTCAGTGTCACATCATATTTCAGAAATCATTCTAATATGATGATTTTTTGATGAATAAAAAGTTAAAAAGAACAGCTTTTTTTCAAAATAACAAAATTTTAAGAATATAAGTCTTTGCTATCACTTTGTATTAACACAAGTATTTTTTTAAATAAAATAAAAGTAATTTCTTTAAAAAAAAAAAAAAAAAGTATTGAAGAGTAGTGTATATTGTTACAAAAGAATTCTATATTACATAAATGCTATTCTTTTTAACTTTTATTCATCAAAGAATCCTGAAAAAAAGTATCACAGGTTCCAAAAAAAAATAAATAAATAAGCATCACAACTGTTTCCAACATTGTTCATAAATCAGCATATTAGAATGATTTCTAAAGGATCATGTGACACTGAAGACTGGAGTAATGATGCTGAAAATGCAGCTTTGCATATTAAGTAAATTAAAATAGAAAACTGTTATTTTAATTTGCAATATATTTCACAAAATTACGTTTTTTTTCTGTATTTTTGATCAAATAGATACAGCCTTAATGAGCATAAAAAGAATTAAAAACCTACTGATCCTAAACCTTTGAATGGCAGCATATATATTTTTTTATCTTTTTCAGAAGATCTTTTTGGATGAATGTTCCCTTTAACCGCAAGTTATTTATTTACATGCGTAAAGATTTCCTCATTCCGAGCTCAGATCATCATGTCCAGTTTCACATTCAAATTCGCCTGTGATCTGTGGAACCTCATCGGTTGAAAGTAGCATTATGTCTAGTGCATACCAGAGCAGCTAGGTAAAGCGGATGATCGCTTGTGTTTGTGTGTGTTTGAGAGGGAGCGTGCTGTAGATCGCCCTCATGTCTTTCCATATCTCCCATCTCCCTCAAAATATCCTGTTTGTCTTTCCAAGCTAAAGTTCACTCAGACCGTCCCCAAATAGATGGAGTGTTTTCATTCGACGAAAAAATGATATAGAAGAACAAGACCTATGATCGTCCCTCCATTTATTCGACCTTCGTCAATATTACCTTTGATATCGCCCTTCCTGTGTTGCAGTGCCAATGTTTATAATAAAAGTAAGTCTCACAAAGATAGGCCTTGTTTAACGCAACCGTCCCAACCTTTCATTGCTAGCAGCTGGCCGGCGATGTTTACAAATCACAGCTGGAGGTTCTTGGGTCCGTCTTCCAAAGCCGTTCGGAATTCTTGCTCCGGTTCCGAGCGCAAACGCTTCCAGATTGTTGCTCTATACGGGGCCTGACTCTCATACCAACCGGGGCATGAGAAAATGGTTTGGGAGAGCACATAGACACACATTCGCACACAGTGCGATCATTAGCAAAGATTCAGAAGTTTGTGACTCACTGCTTTTAGATGTTCAGAGAGGAATGGTTATTTGGACATCTGGCGAAACTTCTATTAAACGCATTAAGGAAACTCATAAGAATTTAAAAAATGCTAACGTCTGTAGTACTAACTGTCAGTCGTGTGTAAACAATAAACAGAATGCTCATAGCAACACATATTGAATAGTTTAGACTTAACAGAAGACAAATTTGTACAAGCTGACACCGCCAACCAATTCTAGATGAACCATAGCCATAGACGTCATACGCCTGGACCAGCCATGGAAGAGTCAATCACTGTTTGATACATTTTGTACACAAAAATGGCAAGAGCTGATTGATTTTGCTAGACCGAATCTGGCTTTTACCAAGTCCAATCTGATTGACTGTTTTTATGCAATTTCCTGGAGTCGAGCTGTGGAGGTTTTTGACAGTATGCTGGGAAAAACGTTCTGCTGCTTCAGTAAGCACTTCTAAACAACACTTGTTTTTTTTGTTTTGTTTTTAAACAGTATTAATTGTACAAAGGGTTAAGGTATACATGCACATTTTAATGATAAGAAATCTGTATGTTATTGTAAACTAACAACGAACAACACATATTTGTAGCAATTTGGACCATCTTGGACACTGATTGACTGGAAAGGATAATGTCATTATTACAGTTTTTTTTTTTTTTAATTGATTAGTTAAAAAATATACATTGTATTACTAAAATGTTATTATATATACACTTCACGGTTAATTTCAATTTAATTTCTTATGGTTTGTTTTTGATGTGTTTATCTTGTTTTTTTATTTTGTCTGTTTGTTTGTCTTATTTCTGTTTGTTTTTTTTGTTTGTTAGTTTGGGGGTATTTTTTGTTTTGTTTGTTTTTGTGTGTTTTGATTTGTTTTGTTTGGTTTTGTTTAGTGTTTTTGTTTGTTTGTTTTTTCTGAAATTTGTACCATTTAAAATAACTGTTTTCTATTTTAATGTTTAATTATTGCTATGATATCAAAGCTAAATTTTCAGCATCAGTACTCCAGTCTTTAGTGTCACATGATTCTTCAGAAATCATTCTAATATGCTGATTTGCTGCTCAATAAATATTTCTTTTCATTTTTGAAATGTAAACTGATACATTTTTTTGAAATCGAAAAGTACAAAAGAACAGCATTTATTTGAAATAGAAATTTTTGTCATAAATGTTTTCTTTGCTGTCACTTTTTTTTTTTTTTTACATGAAGACTTAATGCTTTATTAATATACATGTTTCCTACACAAATCGATAAAAGTGATTAGCTATGCATTGTTATAGTAGTTGTAAATAAGATGCAGTGTGGGCCAAACTTTACTTATAGTCAGAAGTCTAGATATGCAAAATATGATGAACTCATAGACCTCAGTCAAAGTCTTTGCCTGCTGTAATAGCCTACCTGTTTAGGTGAGAAGAACCAGACGACTGAAAGTACACTCTCCTTCCGATCACACACTCTGTAATGAATTCAGGACTAGTGGCCTCTGGGGCTCTGCTCTTTGCTTTTGTTATTACTGCAAATCACTGCACTGCAATCCCTTCCAGATGGCCCCATCTTCTCCCTCGGCCCAATTGAATTGCCAGTTTTTATGACTGCATCCCCAAGCATGTTTTCATGCGTCTTTTTGTCTACATCCGGAAACTTTTTCTTTTTTTTTTGGATAAATACAACAGCATAACTTAATATGGCCGCAGTCATGGAGAAGCGCTGGCTCTGTTTAGAGAGTGTGCCCTCGAGAGGCACTTTAAAGTCCAACGTTAAAAGCAGATGATGCTTAGAAAGCATCATGTCAGATTTCATGTCTGTTGCTGAGGCAGGACTGGCTAATTAGCTGATCTTGAACTTTCTGCAAGGGTCACAGAGGAGATGCGTTGTTCTCGAAAAGCAGAAGTTAGGACTGCAAAATTGTTTTAAAAAGATAGTATTAAATAAATCAAGAATAATGGGATTACAATTACAGTTTCTACAATTATCTATTTGTGAAAAATCAGGCTTACAATTAGTCCTGTTATGTCAGAAATGTTATTTTTTATTGTAGTGTGTTTGTAGTGTGTTCATTTCAGTTTCGTTTGTTTTGGTATTTTGTTTTTGATGTGTGTTTATCTTTGTGGGTGGTTTTTTTTTTTTTTAAAGTTTTGTTTGGTTTTGTTTATTTTATTTTATTTTTTGTTTTGTGACGTTTTTTGTTTTTTGTTTTGTTTTGGTCAAAATAAGCATTATAACCAGTCACACACTTGTCCATTGGGTGCATAAATCCAATGACAGATCAGATACATTGCTGTGAATCTAAAAAGCTTGAATGAAATTACATTTCATATCATGGGAAATCAACAGTTATTTGTCTCATTCATGCAGTCCAAGTAGGTGTTGCATCAAGACTAGAGAGCTCCAAATGAAAGATTTAAATGTAACTAGCGTAACATTACAGTTATATAAATGGCTGCTTACCTCACCCACCCCTTTGACAATTCCTCTGGCATCCCTCCACCTCCCCAACTCCACCTTTAGTCTCTATAATTAAATCATCCCAGGGGGTGGTGTTTAAGGAAAGAGGCTGAGTTGAGTCTCTTTTACTTCTCCAGTGTAAACAGCAAATCAGATCTGTTTGCAGTTTATCATTCTTAAAGTTTTGAACATTTGAACCTCTTGTTAAACCTGTATGGAATCTTCTTCGACAGAATTTAACGAGATATTATTCACACTTATATTTTTGGACCTGATATCATAATGGCTTGTATGTAACCACCTTGGAATTACCCATAATACTCTAGAAACCAACTAGCAGTGCCTTAGCAACCACTTAGAACACCTTAGCAACCACATAGCAATGGAGAGCCTATTGACATTTAGATTTAAAACAGCACATTTTACCGTATTTAAATCCATTCCCTATATTTTTCGACACAATCAGTTGAAAAAGTGCACATGGGGCTTTGGTTAATTCTTATATTACTGTGGCGATTCCTGCTTTCCTAGTGTCCCCCAGGAGTCAATTATTACTGCATGTAGAGAGTCACATGCTGTTTAGGGGTTGAACAATGTGAGAGGTGGAATGCTTTGAGCCTGGCTGGAAGTTCCGTAAGAAATGAGAGGTATTTTGCAGCGTCTGTCACGAAGGGCCAGAAAGAGAAATGGGAGTGCCCAGTGTGGGGCTTCTGGGAGGTTGTAGACGAGAGATTAAGGGGGCAGGTGGTATGCTGCTTTGCTTGCCTTCTCACAGTCTTTAGCTTTCTCCATCTTGCAGACTCAGTGTCATATATGAGCCATAGATTTGCAGTCATGTGCATTGTGCATGCCAGTACATTAGCAAGGTCAGACGATTGTTCTCACAATACAGCTCAAGGGTCAATGATGTACTGTATAAGAGTGCCTATGATTTAAAAAAAAAAAAAAAAGCAAAAATCTTTCAAAAATCTAGTTGTAATTTTGTGTGTGTGTGTAATGTATCATTTGGTTTCATATGGTTTTAATATAATTTTATATTTTTACTTTTCAATGTAAAAACTATATTTTTGCATTTTTATTTTATTTTTTTTTTACAGATATTATTTTTTGGGGGGAGTCATGCAGTAAGACATTAAACAATCAAAAATACAGTTTGTACAGTATAAAAACCATTATGTCTATGGAATGTCCCCATAAAACAATGAAAACCAATGTGTGTGTGGTCTCTGTGGGACTTCTCATCTGGTCCACAAAACCTCTGCATGTCCCTTGTGTGCCCTACTAGGAATGAAAGGACTGTACAGAGCTATTCTCCCTGCTTATTATTGTATGTGTGTGCGTGCGCACATGCACACTTGGTGACTGAGTGAGTAGACAATGTGGAGCTCATTCACAAGTCCATTATCAAAAAAAGATTAGTCCTCTCTGTCTTCTGTTGAAGTATTCCTGGCGCTGGTGAGATACTGTCAGACAAACACATCTCACTTCATACTTGACTCTCAATCACTTCAGCTGGACTGTCTGACTGTGATTCCTGGGCTGTTTATAATGGTTTCTTTGATTTGAGAGTATGTCTCCTCTCTTTGGTCTGAGTTTCTGATTTTTACTTTAGTTTGATACTGATTTTAAAGTACTTTGTCGAGCGGAAGTGCCACAGAATCTGGCCAGGGTCTTTTATTACAGCGCTACCCATATTGTGGTGTACTTGACCCTGTGAGGCCTCAGAGAAACAATTTCTTCAAACATTTTCTTCAATTTTGATGTATATAAGAATCTGATACAGGTGAGATGGCAGTTTGATCTTGGTTACGAGATATTTGTTATCTGATATTAATTTTATGTCTGATCTCTTTTGCAAGTCTTGCTCTGTTATGAGTCAGTTCTCAGGTATGAATCTCATCTCAGTTATGTGTCTGATCTATTACAAATCAAATCTCTGGTACAAATCTGATCTCAGTTACAAGTCAGATCTCTTCTCTGAATCTGATCTCTGTTACAGATTTGATCTCATCTAAGTCTGACTTTTTATGAGTCAAATGTCTAGTATGAGTCTGATCTCTGGTATGAGTCAAATCTCTTATGCAGTCCTGATCTCAATTATGAGTCTGATCTCAGTTACGAGTTGGAGCTCTGTTATGAACAAAATCACTGGTACAAAGCTCATGTCAGTTACAGGTCAGATCTCTGCTCTGATTTCTGTTGCAAATCTGATCTCTCATTTGAGTCTGATCTGTTACAGTTCAAATCTCTGGTATAAATCTGATCAGTTGTGAGTCTGATGTCTGGTACGAGTCAAACCTCTGATACGATTTAGATCTCAGTTATAAGTCAAATCTCTAATACGATTCTGATCTAAGTTTCAAGTGAGATCTCTACTCTGAATCTGAACTCTGTTGCAGATCTGATCGCTGCTTTGAGTCTGATCTGTTGGGAGTCAAATCTGTGGTGGGAGTCAAATCTGTGGTACAAGTCAGGCCTGTTTTACAAATCTGATCTCAGTTAAAAACAAATCTCTGGTGCAAATATTTTTTCTGATCTCAGTTACAAGTCAGATCTCTGCACTGAATCTGATTTTTGTTGCAGATCTGATCTCATCTAAGTCTGATTTGTTACGAGTCAAATTTCTATGAGTCTGATCTCTGGTATGGGTCAAATCTCTTATACAATCCTGATCTCAGTTATGAGTCGGATCTCAGTTACGAGTTGCATCTTTGTTACGAATGAAATCACTGATGCAAATTTCATGTCATTTACGAGTCAGATCTTTGCTCTGGATCCGATTTACGTTGCAAATCTGATCTTTCATTTGAGCGTGATCTGTTACGGGTCAAATTTCTGGTATAATCTGATACCCTAATACAATTCTGATCTCAGAAGTCAAATCTCTGCTCTGAATCCCCTGTTGAAAAAACAGCATATGCTGATTAGGTATGTTTTGAAGCATGACAGCTGGTTTGAGCTGGTTTAAGCTGGTCCTTAATTGATCATGAGCTGGTTTAAGCTGGTCCTGAGCTGGTTATAAACTGGTTATGAGCAGGAGTTCCTAAACAGCTTATAACCAATTCAGGACCATCTTAAACCAGCTGAAACCAGCTGCCATGCTTCAAAATATACCTAACCAGCATATGCTGTTTTTTTCAACAGGGTCTGATTTCTGTTGCAGATCTGATTGCTGCTTTGAGTCTGATCTGTTGGGAGTCAAATCTTTGGTATTAATCTGATCTATTGCGAGGCTGATATGAGTCAGATTTCTTATACAAATCTGACCTCAATCACTAGTCTGATCTCAGTTCCAAACAAATCTCAGGTAAAAATCTCATGTCAGTTACAAGTCTGATTTCTGCAGGTCTGATCTCTGATATCTTACGAGTCAAATCTCTGGAATGAATCTGATCTCAGTTACTAGTCACTTCTCTACTCTTATCTATGTTGCAAATCTGATTTTGGTTCTGAGTTTGATGGTTATGAATCTGATCTTGTGACTTAATGCTGATCTCTATTGATATCTTGTAGCATCAATCAAACACTGCCATAATTCAAAAATATTCTGCTTGATTTTAGTCTCTCTATAACCACTTTACCTTAATTTTTAGAACTGGAAGGTTTCTCTCTTGTGCAAAGATTACATTTCATAGCTGTGATATTTGGTTGAGGTTGAGTAAGCTTAAGCTAAACGCCCAGTTGGCAGTAGAATCTTTTCCTCTGCTCAGTATTTAAAGGGCAGTGCTGTTCTACTAATCTAATAACTACATTACAGACGTCTCCTGGCAGTAAGAAGCTCATATTGTAAGCCTACACAAAGCTCTGATCTCGCTCTCTTATCTTCAGTGGCAGGCATATTTCATTAATCAGTGCTAGAGTTGAACTCAACTGCAAATCACTTGTGTTCACATTTACTTCTGCTCCAGTTAATCCAGATTAAAACATGTTTTGATGTAGTATGTAGTGGTGTGGACCTCAAAGAATGAACGGGTACTGGATGTTTCAGAGAAACTGAGAGATTGTTTCTTTCGGTCTCTACAGGTGTGCTAGTGGGTGCTCCCATTTGAGCAGCAGTCACGATGGTGGCCCTGTCGCTGAAGATTTGTGTGCGACAGTGCAATGTGGTCAAGACAATGCAGTTTGAGCCCTCAACTCCGATTTACGACGCCTGTAGGATTATCAGAGAGCGAGTTCCAGAGGCCCAAACTGGACAAGGTAAGAGTTGCAGAATATTCCTCTAGGCTTCGCACCAACTCCCTCCTTTGTCATGTTATCAAAACATTTCTGTTTGTTTGAGCATCACAACCAACCAGCCAGACACAACAACACTGGCTCAATCAATGGTGTGAGTTTGGGGGCGGGACTATCTTTTTGTTCAACCAACGGTAGATGGGGGAGGGTTCGGGAAAGTTTTCGCAAGTCTTTTTTAAATTCGGTTTGACGTCGTTAGAAGTTAAAATTGTACACTTTACATTTTAACCAGCCTTGATAACATCACCTGAAAAGGCAAGTTATTTTAGAGGCACAAGGAATTATTTGAAGGAAGTATTACTGGAATTATTTGAAATTAATTTAAATATAGTACACCGTGTTAGAGAAACCAAGAATACTACATTTTTTTGCGGGTGATGGTATTATCAAAATATTCCTTAAACACACTTGGGGCAGGGGGAACTTTTATGTTCGGTCTAAATTTCGTAAAAATCTGCAGAGCTTGACAGAAGTTTGGATTCGGGCTGTGTTTATACCAGCTGCTTCACATCAGTAGATGTTTCTGTATCCGTCATGTCAAAACTTGGGCGGTAAAGTGTTACGCTATGTGCAACCTCAGCTGATGACCAGTTCTGCTTCGGAGTGAGTCTGATGGATAAGTGCACTCTTTCTCTTTCCATCTCCACTCAAGTCATCAAACGGCCAAAAAGTCAAGCATTAATGTTCTCTGCTCGCTGGAGCTTGCGAAATGGACTCGTGTGCGCTATAAGCTCAACAGGAGTCATCACTTCGGGATGAGTCTGCAGCTCTGCCACTCTGTGTACATTCATTATTCGGCCAGCTACAGTTATATGACTGTTGTCCCGTGCGACACACATGATTGCTGCCCTCGATGGCCACAATGAATTGGACTCATAAATGTCAATTGTTTCTTTTAGGATCAAAGACAAATTGCTTTGTGGTTTAATGAAGAGTCTATTTATTACGACCGTATTTGTAGACGTAACCGGATCTCTTTGATTTAGTATCTGCTTCCATGGGGCAAGTTGTTTTAATTATGTAAAACTTATTGCAGCATCAGATTACGGGCTCTTCCTGTCCGATGATGACCCCAGGAAAGGAATCTGGTTGGAATCAGGGCGCACCCTTGATTACTACATGCTGCGGAATGGGGTAAATCACATTATTTGACTGATTCTCTTCAGACTTTCATAAGTTTTTATTTCCATTGCGATTCTTAGCTTCATTTCAGCACTTATTCTCGTCATGTACAGGATGTCCTGGAATACAAGAAAAAACAGAGACCACAGAAGATCAAAATGCTGGATGGAACCATCAAAACCATAATGGTGGATGACTCCAAAACAGTAGGGGAGCTGTTGGTCACCATCTGCAGTAGGATAGGTGGGTGTTTTTTATCCTGTCAAGTTTGGCAGAAATATTGGGCTTACAACTTACCAGCTGATAGAATGAATGTTTTTAAAAAATGCAGTGTACAGTAAGAGTAACAGTGTCAGTCATCAGACGATAATGGAGTTTTTCTTTATTTCTTATTTGTTTCACCTTAACTTAACTTAAAACTTAGCTTAACTTAAAACCTAACTTAACTTAAAACTTAACATAAAATTTACCTTAAGACTTAACTTAAAACTTAACTAACTTAACTTAAAGGTCTGTATTTGGTAAATTTACTAGTGCTGTCAAACGATTAATCGCGATTAATCGCATCCAAAAATAAAAGTTTTTGTTTATATAATATATGACTGTGTGTTGTGTATATTTATTATGTATATATAAATACAAACACATGCATGTATATATTTAAGAAAAATGTTATGTTTATATATTAAATATATTTATATATAATATAAAATATAATAATATAAATGTATATACATGTAAATATTTTCAAAATATATACTGTATGTGTGTGTATTTAGATATATATAATAAATATACACAGTACACACATATATTATGTAAACTTTTATTCTGGATGCGATTAATCGTGATTAATCGTTTGACAGCACTAGTAAATTTGTGTTAGATGTTTATTTGTGTATGTTAATTTGATCTATTTTCACATTTAAATCATTTAAACTTAATCTTTTAAAGCTTATGTAATCTTTAGCAAATCTTCAAATGAATATGCATTTTTCATACTGTATATTATAATGTTGTGGTGCCTGAATTAACTTGTATTATTTAAAATGATCAATTTTAGTGTTTATTGTTTATAATTGAGACAGAATAGTGTACAATTTTAATATTTGCCATTTATCGGTATCTGCCAGGATTGTAATATCGGTACACCACTAGTAGCAAAAAAACAAAATATCTCTTATTTTGTTCTCATTATGTCCAATATTGGATTTATGTCTCTTAAGCATCACATGAAAAATATAACCTTACATGGTCCTTTTCAGTTTAAATGGCCAGTTTAAGTGACAATGTGATGGAACTTAAAGTATTAGCCTCCTCATTTACATTTTTAATTAATTTCTTTTTATTTTCCTGAATGATTTCCAATCAGGCTGTTTTCATAAATTCCTGTAAGCTGAATGATATTTATTTAGTTTCATACAAAACCTGTGCTGGAGAGATTGAAAGACTGACAGATAGAGAGTGCTGATTATCTCGTGCTCCACAGGAATCACTAATTATGAGGAGTACTCACTGATCCAAGAGCAGGTGGAGGAGAAGCGCGAGGATGGGATGGGAACGCTGAAGAAAGACAGAACCCTCCTGCGAGACGAGAGGAAGATGGAGAAGCTGAAAGCCAAACTTCACACAGATGATGATTGTGAGACTCCTGGCATCTGTGAAAATAAAACATTAGCAAACAAAACGCCCTGCCAGATTTACCCATACTGAGAGAATCTTATACAGGCTTAAAGAAATTTTACACAGTCCAGATCTTTTAATGATATAGTAACTGGTGTCTTAGACCCCCTTAGTATATGCTCACTGGATTTGAACTGTGTTGTTAATGCACATGATTAAAAAAATGAATTTGGTCATTAATGCTAACATGGCCAAATGTGTCATAGTAAACTGGCTGGACCACAGTCGGACATTTCGGGAGCAGGGTGTAGAAGAAAGCGAGATACTACTTCTACGAAGGAAGTTCTTCTATTCTGACCAGAATGTAGACTCTCGTGATCCTGTCCAGCTCAACCTTCTCTACGTACAGGTAAAAGATCAGTTTTGATCAATTTTTGTGCTCTTTTTCTGTTTCAGACCATATACTGACTAGATGTGTCATGTTTTTGCCAAAAAGCAAAATACACCATAAAACAACAAGGTCACAGCCAATCAGACCATATTTGATAAAAAATATACAATTATGTGGAGCAGGATTTTTGACCAATGAGATTTCACTGTGGGTGGAGCTAACCAACATGACTTGACGAATGAAAACAAAGCAATCATGGTGTTTCATTTGCTGAGATTTAGAGTGATAGCTTCTTGACCTGAAGTATTTTGCCCTGATGCCTTGTGTAATTATTGATAATTTAACAATAATAATCAATTTTATCAACTTGTTTTCATTCTCTTTTACTGACATTCTGTCTGTCCTCTATCTGTCTTTTTGGCTGGTTTAACTGTATTGCACCAGTTTGCCAAAACCTCTTCGTCACCACCTGCTCTAACAATTAATTAATTTCTCAGAGCCACTGTCGCACAGACATTTAGGTGTTAGATATTGTCCTTTTAGTTTTATGAAAGCAGTGAAATAGTGACAAAGCTCTTATGAATGAATTATTGGTCAGCTCAGAAGGCAATGCGCATATCTTCACAGTTGCTGATTTGTCGATTGTCTTTTCCACCACCGTAGGCTGTATGGATTACTTTTCCCTCACATCTCTTCCTAATTAGGCACTTTTTTCAGAGTATTGCGTAGTTTTTCAGATCGCAATAAACGTGAAATGCCAGAAAGCACAGAGAATCAAAATCATAAGTATCTATGTGGGAATTTAGGCCAATGAGATGTTGTTGGGGCGGAGCTAAACAGCATAACAACAGATTTTGATGGTTAGTTTAACACAATAAAAATAATTTGTGCAATTAATGAACCACCAGTTTTTGTAATTTCCTACAAGAGGTCCCGGGTTCAAATCCCGGACGAGCCCCCAATTTCATGTTACGCCCCGTCTAGGGGTAAAGGCGCAACATGAAAGAGTACAAGGACACAGTGAAGTTTTGAAAAACGAATGAGCAGTATTTTAATGAGAACAATGATTTCAGCTGTACAATTGGGGTAATTTAGCTTCAGGAGCCGACAAGGCCAAAATAACAAACAAAAGCCAACTAATTTTATCCCTCTAAATTCCCTAATTCCCAAAACAAAAATAAAATAAAATACAGATTACTTACCTAACTCCCTATCCAAAAACAGTCAACAAAGAAATTCCAACAAAAATGCCGTCGGTCTCCCTACCTCCCCAAAAGGTTATTATTTACAATTATTTACAGTTGTTAGCAAACAAGTCCAAACAAGGGCAATCCAGAATCTAGGTCAGAAAACAGGCGGTAGTCAGTAGTACAAACAATTGGGCAAAATAAACTAGCAAACAACAATCGATCTCTCTCACAGACAAACACACACAGATATTCTCAGGCTTACTAACACACGTAACTAACTAGCAGAGTCAACAAGGCAGAGCAAACAGCGAGCGAGGACGAAGCTAAAACAGGAAGTGATGATGAAGTCTCTTATAGGCAGCCAGGAGTCAGCTGACCAGGCAGGGTGTGGCACCAGTTGGACTGCAGGAACCAATCAGACATCCTCCTGCACAGAAACACACACAAACACCTCCCAAACAAAAGACAGCACAGAGAAATAGAACAAAAGGGACGTAACACTATGCTAGTGTATCATTACCACTTGTAAAAAATAAATAAATATAAAAATAAGTGAATAAGCACAACTGATAAAACCTATGGGTTTTATCTTTTGATATTTTATTGCGTCATGCCGAGTTTACACGTTTTTACACCTTGTTCAGGCACTTTTTGGGTATTGCATAGTTTTTCAGATTATAATGACTGTGGAAAAAAAAAATCACAACATATTTGATGCTAATACACATACATTCATGCTAATGAATAAAAGGAAAGGATCCACCCGCGTGCCTCTGCTCAATGACGGTGCCTGGATCAGTTGTGATCTGTGTCTCGGGCCGATGACGTCACTTCCAGGGAGGCATGCCCAGGCCTGTTGTACACGCCCCCGTCCCTTGACTCCACCCCCATGTCAAAACAGTGCCACAAAGTGAGACGCGCAGAAACGTGAAGCGCAAAGGGGAAAACGGTATCGCAAGCTCAAACTTGACTGAAACGCAAAATAAAAGCAGCGTTGCAAATAAATTAGTAGATATGGCCATGGAAAATATGTATTGCAAAATCATTGCTTTTGCTCTGTTTCATTTATATTTTGCAATTCTTTATTTTTGTTTACAAAAAGCACATTTATTTTTTCTCAATACTCAGTTTCATTAGCAAAACTTTATTTTCTTTTGCAATACTTCAATTCTCTTGCAAATATATGCGGCATTGTTTTGACTCCATACTTTTTGCACTTTTTGCATGTTTTTTTTTTTTCTGGTCACGAAAGTGAAAAAATAACAGATCATATTTTTATTAGCCAATGAGGTTTCATTGTGGGTGGAGCTAACCAGCATGATGCACGAAAATAGCATGTTAAGTTTGGTGGCTGGTTAGTTTAATGTGATTAAAAACATTTATCGCGAAACACAACCAATAAAACTTTTTTAACAAGGAAACCAGGAAATTTATCATGTGAGATTTTTTCCGTTATGCTAAGTTTGCACATGATCTTACATGTGATGTTGTCACACATTCACACAAGCATATTTCGTTCACTCTCTGGTTTGAGTCGAAAGGACTTGTCACAAAGTGGCCAGCGGGTTTTCATGCATACATGTTTATGTATGTAAATGTGTGTGTGAGTAGTGCAGTGTGAATGTGTGTGTCTGCTCAAGGAGCTCTGCGTAGTTTCCCTTGAGGCTGTGAGCTGTTGTAGCAGACGGGCCGCAGCGCTCTGACCGGCCTCTGGAGCACACGGCTCGCTGCAGATGCATTAGTGTGTCCGCCTGAGGATTTCAGAGCAACTTCCCACTGACAAACACACATACTCTGTCACCTGCACTTAATAACTTATATAAGATGATGGATAAGCAGTCTTTTTGGCAATATAAGGTCAGTATTTCTGGGTTTGAAAGGAAAACATGACTGTATCCTTTTTATTAAATGTGTGTTTACAATATGTCGAGTTTCCACATACTGTACACTTAAAAAGTACACAAAAAACTGGCGCAATATCAAGGTGCTGTGGTTTTTACGTAACCAAAAACCGTGGTATTAGTATGGTAACCTACATACTACATTGTATTACCATGCATGATGTTTTTAACCTTGGTACTGTCCAGAAAATATGGTAATACCATGTTCAAAAACATTAGACAAATATGGTACCATATTCATTTACTATAGTATAGAATGTACATGGAAAACCATGGTATTAGCATGGTACATTTCCAAAAACAAAATGGTATTACTATGGTACTTTGTTAAAGAAACCTAGTATCATCATGATATTTGTCTTAAAAACATAATAATACCATGGTACCCTGTTATATACTAAAGTACTATGATTACTGTATTTGTATACCATTCCTGCTGAGGAAAATAAGCAGCTAAAACTGGTTTTAGAGGGTTTTGACTGGTTTTTGGTTGTTGTTTTTTTTTGTCTAGTCACGCTGGGAGACCAGCTATATACACAGTATTACTATGATTACTGTATTCATTTACCATGTACTTAAAATAATTACCGTACTATTACCTTATACTATTACCAATGTCAAAAAACATAGTATTTACATTTCTACTTCAGATTTCCATGGTATTAGCCTAATACATTCAAAAACATGGTAATACCATGGTACTTTATCATATTCTTGCAACATGGTCCTGCTATGGTACCATGTTTAGACACATGGTATCCCTTATGAAAATTAACCTTGGTTTTACAATAAATGAAACAAAAAAACTATGATTACTAAACCAATATTACCCACAAATTAACCATGGTTTTGCTACACTAACCATAGTTTAACCATGGAATTTGTAGTAAATCTGTAATGGTAATCAATATGACAAAAAAACATGGTAACTTCACTTTTACTATAATAAAACCATGGTTGATTTTCGTAAAGGTAGTGCCTTTACGAAGGGATTTCATGGTATTAAATAATAATAAATCACTACTACTACTATTACCATGATGCTACTATTACCGAATTCGTGTACAATGTATTTACATGTTACTCTACAGTTGTTTTTTTAAGAATACCATGGACTTTTTTTGTAATTGATAGATTCACTGAGGTTTTTTGTATGTCCATGCTGGTAAAAAGGTGCATGCGAGTCACTACACATATATATATATATATATATATATATATATATATATATACACACACACACACACATGCACCCATACTGTAATACTTCTCCTCCCTTTCCTCAGTCTCCCTCTGTCTCTCTCTCTTCCTCTGTAGTAAACACACACGCCCGCATGAAATTCTCTGACATGGTGCCACACACACCCACATACTTTGAGAAACAGAAGAGTGCAGCACACACACACACACACACACACATTAAGACTGTTGCACATGTATGCGCTCAGGAGTGTTTGGCAGGCTGAAGGGGATTTCTCTGCTCTGCGCTGGGGGCGTAACCGCGTCATATCTCAGTTTGTCATGATGTGTTCCCATAAACCCTCACTGACTGTATCTGCTACTGTTACCATGTTGATGTCATCTGGGATCGATGCGAGATGATTGGTGGATGTCCTGAGGGCGGGGCCCCTCACACACGGACTTGTTTATGAAGATATAAAACTTCCATGACCTCAGTCCCCACTCACAACATCGGCCAAGTATACACTCTCACTAATAAGTGTGTGTACATTTCTGCCTCTGTGCTTTTAATTATTTCATCCAGATTGTTTGAAAACCAAATCTGGTTCTGCAAATAGATGCCCACTTGGTGGCGGCGCGGATGGCACTAAAACGTTTCTGTAACATGCACCCTTTTGGGTTTTAAACTGAACTACACTCAGGTGTATATCAGGAGACGCTTGAACAGATGGGCTGTCAGCTTTCGTAGCGGCCGCAGGCCGTCTGTAATATTAGACTGCACTCAGTTTCTCCACACAGTGTTATTGAAACATCTTAAAGGGATAGTTCACCTAAAAATAATAATCTGTCAGTATTTACTCGCCCTCATGTTGTTCCAATCCCATATGCTGTTACTTTATTCTGTGGAGCTCAAAAGGAGAATTTTTAAAGAATCTTCTCTAAGTGCTTTTCCATATAACAGAGATTTTTTGGCAGCTGAACCGCTTTGATGGAAAATGTTTTTTTGAAGTACCACCTTTGATTTTAAGTTAATATTTCAATATTTAATGACACATTGACATGTTTCATGGTTTTCTGATGTTGGTCACCTAAAATAAAATGTTTCATACTTTTTTAGTAATTGTTTTATTTGATTTTAAAATTGTTTATTTATTGTAATTTTAAGTATTTTGATTTTAGCTTTTCATCAACTCACAAACTCCCTGCATTTCCTTCACAAACCCTAATTTGGAAACCCTTTGTCTTCTGTTTTTTTTGTTTTTTGTTTTTTGTTTTTTCTGTTTGTTTGGGGTGGGGGGGGGGTTGTTTTGTTTTTTGTGCTTGGTTTGGTTTAGCAGAGTTTAGTTTGGCCTGTTTTTGTTTTGGCTTTTTTTGTTATGTTTTGGGGGGAGGGTGTTTTTTGTTTGTTTGTTTTTGTTTGTTTTCTGTTTGTTTAGTTGGTTGTGTTTGTTTGGTTTGGTTTGGTTTAGTAGAGTTTAGTTTGCCTTTTTGTTTTTTTTTTGAGTGGGTTGGTTTGGTTTACTTTATTTTGGTTTTGTTTAGAACTTGACAGATATTGTTATTAGTTGTATTCTTGTATGAACTTGTTTGGGGAAAAAAACAGTGTAAAGTTTTTTTTTTTTTTTTTTTTTTTTTTTTTTTTTTAATTTCTAATTTTTTAAATTTCTAAAAAAAAAAACAAGCATACAGATTTGACATGACATGAGAGTGAGTAAATGATGACCGAATTTGTATTTTTAGGTGAATTACTCCTTTTTTTTTTTTTTAGGGTTTTTTTTCTTTTGGGCATTTGTATCTCTGCTGAAATAGAGAAACTAATGTTGCCCCTAAAATTGTGTCAGTACAATCCCAGCAAGTCGGTTAAAGCATGCCTGCAGGAATCACGTGTTAGCAATTGTGTGCTACTGCTTAACAAAAACAAGATGTCAAGATGAGAAGCCTTCCTCAACTCACAAAATCATTTTATCTCGCGGCTATATGTCGCTAAAGTTGCTTATTAGTGATGCACAATCTCATCTCCGTACAGAGATTCTTGTGTTAATATACTGATCTGAATATTCTTTAAAGATGTTGATGATGGCCCTTCAAATGTTTTTGTCTGCTTTGTTGTGCTAACAACTGCTTAGCGAATGCACCGCATACTTTCTGTAACATCTTTGTTAGCACCCTCATTACATTCTGTAACATCTGCTCTTGTTTCCTGTCTCTGTTTCAGGCCAGGGATGACATTCTGAACGGATCCCACCCCGTGTCCTTTGATAAGGCCTGCGAGTTCGCTGGAATTCAGGCACAGATCCAATTCGGTCCCCACGTGGAGCACAAACACAAGCCAGGATTTTTAGAGTAAGACCACATGCCTTGTAGCTGCGGTATCATATGCAGCCCATTCAACACTGTCACTGTATAACACACACACACACACAGGCTCTTTCAGTTGTTATCTGATTACATTTTAGACCAGACAATTATTTGCAAGAATTCTGTGCTGTCTGGAAACCTTAAGAGTCGGTGTGGGCGTACATTATGAAGATGTAATTCCCGCCAGGATGACCTCATGTGTTTTGTTCTGCTCTGATGGAAAAATGTTTGTGTAGTATGAGTGTAAACATGTGAAATGTATTTGCAGCCTGAAGGAGTTCCTACCAAAAGAATACATCAAACAGAGGGGGGCGGAGAAGAGAATTTTTCAGGTACGTGACCCTGTGATGGCTTTACATAATCCGTTATTCTAAGAAAACATACTATTAGGCACTGTCCATGACTAACATACAAAAAACAGCCTGAAACCATTAAAAATGAAGGGTTTTTGAATATTTCAACACATGGTCAGTGAAAGGAATGTCTTAACCTTGGAGAAAATGTGGATTGCAAGAGGTCAAGCTAAATATTACATGAACAGTTTTATTTTCTGTTCATTCTATGAGGTTTGGAATTTTTGCAACCGTGTTATTAATATTTGGAACATGTCTAAGTATGGCATTAATGCAATTTTATACCATGTATTATACAGTGTATTTCCCACTAATTTTAAACTTTAATATCAAAATGTTATTTTATACAAAATTGTAAAAATGTAATTGATATGAAATGTGAGTAGCAGGGTTGAAAATCGAGCTGAAATTACAACCTAGCTTGTCTGGAATCAAAGCTTTGTAATTTATTATAGTAATTTTCTATCAATGAAAAAAATGTTTGATTTCTTTCGGTTTTTGTTTTCTTACATATACTTTGGTAACAGGGTTGAATGGTTGAGCTGAAATCACAATAAACAACAGTGGTTGTAAAAAACTGGGGGAAAAATGGATAATGGGATTATTTACTGGTTTTCCCACCTTGCTGTAGAAAAATCATGTGTTATGGTGCAAAATACGGGATACAGATAAATGTTTAACTTTTGATAGTTAAAAAGATTTCATTATAGTTTGTTTTATTAAAATTGTTTTATAACAATGTACGGAATATCAATTCAATACATAATTTCAATTCTGTAGATAACCGTATGATTTTAATTACCATTGGCAAAAAAAAAGGAGAAAAATGAAATTTTACATACATGAGGCCACACACACACACACACATACAAACATTGTTGTTTACTGTGATTTCAGCTCAAACATTCAGCCCTATTACCGAAGTTATTGTAAGAAAACAAAAAAGGAAAGAAATCAAACATTTTTTTTAATTAATAGGAAATTTTGCAATAATGCTCGACAAACATGCTCGTAATTTAAGCTTGATTTTCAACCCTGTTACTCAGATACATATACAGTCATATTACTTCTCATTACGTGTTTTCAGCTCATATATTGAGCTCTCCAGTGTGAATTAAAACCTTATTAAAAACACAACAGACTAAGTTGGCTTGTAACCAAAAGGTTGTTTGTTTGAAATCCCACAATGGCTGAGAAGTGTTCATATCTTAATCTCCTCACCAGGATCACAAAAGCTGCGGTGAGATGACAGAGATCGAGGCAAAAGTAAAGTATGTGAAGCTTGCCAGGTCCCTACGCACATATGGAGTGTCCTTTTTCCTGGTGAAGGTGAGTATTTTACAGTTAAAACTTTAGATTCTGATTCTGTTCGAAGCTTTAAAATGCAGATAAATGGTCACAAATGGTTGTGCATGTAGCCAGCTAATATTACACAACAGAAAAATGTTATTAAGAATTATTGTCCTTGTATATTCTTGTGCCGCACAATATTTTTCTCTTATCACCTTCAATTCAGACTGCAAGCTCACAAGTCGAGTAAAATATAATTTCTTTTGCCATGGCGCAGCACTGCCGATACTTAGCCATGCAGAAAACATTGGACTGTACAGTAAACCAGCAAAAGAGTGTTTGGAAAGACTATTAAATAATTCATACCATCAGCACTATCAGAGAAGACAAACGCCGACAGATTCAAAATAATGTCCAAAAGACTGTCTATAGCAGTTTCTTCAACAACAAGCACTTTATTTCTTAAAGGTAGAATTTTGTGTGCGTGCGTGCGTGCGTGTGTGTGTTAAATGAAGGTCTCATTAAGTCTGTGAATCTGTCTTGGAAATTGTATCAATTTTTCATTATTTAGTTTTTGTAAAGATTTTATTGTATTTTCCAGACTACTTATATTATATTATATTATATTATATAATTTACACAAATCATCTCAAATGGTATAAAAACGATTTACATTTATTTTAGTATATTACTGTCCCTCGTTTTGGCACAAAGAATGGGTGCCATTGCATTAATTATATTTTAAAATATATAAAAATAAAAAAATATTTCATAGTTAAGGTTTTACTGTAGAATTTTATTTTTGTATTAATGAAGCCTAATCTGGAGCATAAGAGAAACAAAAAAAAAAAAAAAAAACAATTGTGTGTGTATATACAGGTGCATCTCAGAAAATTAGAATATGGTGAAAAAGTTCATTTTTTCTTGTAACATTTCAAAAAGTGAAACTTTCGTATATTTAGATTCATTACATGTAAAGTAAAACACTTCAAAAGTTTTTTTGTTTTAATTTTGATGATTAGAGCTTACAGCTAATGAAAGTCAAAAATCAGTATCTCAAAATATTAGAATATTTACATTTGAGTTTCAATAAATGACAATCCATACAGTATAAATTCTGAGTATCTCTTGTTCTTTGAAACCACAATAATGGGGAACACTGCTGACTTGGCAATGGTCCAGAAGATGATCATTGACACCCTCCACAAAGAGAGTAAGTCACAGAGGGTCATTACTGAAAGGTGTGGCTGTTTACAGAGTGCTGTATCAAAGCATATTAAATGCAAAGTTGACTGGAAGGAAGAAATTGGGTAGGAAAATGTGCACAAGCAACAGGGATGACTGCAAGCTTGAGAATACTGTCAAGCAAAGCCGATTCAAACACTTGGGTGAGCTTCACAAAGAGTCGACTGAAGCTGGAGTCAGTGCATCAAGAGTCACCACGCTCAGACGTCTTCGGGAAAAGGGCTACCAAGCCACTTCTGAACCAGAGACAACATCAGAAGCGTCTTACCTGGGCTGCGGAGAAAAAGAACTGGACTGTTGCTCAGTGGTCCAAAGTCCTCTTTTCAGATAAAAGTAAATTTTGCTTTTCATTTAGTTTTTTTTTAGAATTTTAGAATAAAAGAATGTTATGTATATAATTTTTGGCCGCAGATTGCAGCAAATGACCAATCATAATCAAGTATTCCAGAGTCCCTTGTAATTAATTGTTAGAATTAAGCAAGTAAGCCTGTGTGTGTTTATCCATATACAGGGTTCTTAGAAAGTGTTTCCGTTTATTCCAGTTCTGTTTGTGTTTTTAAGACTATTAAGCATTCTTAAGCTGTAATGCACACAGAAGAAGATTTACAAGCCGCCCGCCCAAGGATCAGTTTCAGGTCATTAGTGGAGTGTTGCTAAGTGCCCGGTTTCAAATTAATAGCGCCTAACAATAGATTGCGCCGCTCTGAATGAGCAAAAGCACCATCCCTGACCGACGCAGACAATTAGACAATGAACATTTACCAAAAAAACTATCTTTACCCACATTGCATAAGCCTCACCCTTGAAAAGCGATGCCATTCAGGGCCGTGAACAATGTCAGCAGGTCTTTCTGTGAGGTAAGTCGTTATTTATAATGCACTCTTATCAGAGGTTGTTATTTTCGACCCTCAGGTGAAAACAATAGCCTGGAGATGTATGGCGCAAGAGGTCATTTAAACGTTTAGTGTTTGTTTTTATTATGTATTTGTGCGGCGGTAAGAGGCCTCTGGCAGGATGCCATCCGTGGGCAATTGTTTTGGGTCGTGTGTGTGTGAGAGATGAAGGGAAATGGTAGAAGGCACCAGGCCATGGTCAAGTAGCACATATACTGTAGTCTAGTGTTAGACGGTGATGCCCATTTAGCAGCTGCACTGCCTGATTGGCTGGATGGTGTACCGTGTGGTGAATATGCATTTGCACATGCTTTGGGAGCTAATATTACCCATAATCCTATGTGTTCTGCAAGGAGGTTAGTTTCTGATGCACTTATTCGGTATCAAGGTGCAACTATATGATTTTGTAAACCAGATTTCCCATATACTCTATGTATCATGTATGATAGTTATTAAAGAACAAAGAATCTTGAAGTGACTTATGAGTTTGAGAATCTTAAAAAGAGTCAATTCACATACATTCAGAATCATAAATGTCACTAAAACATCTGTTAAATGCTGTTCTAACATATAAACGACGTCAAATAAATGTTTGGTTGAAATATGTGCGCTATCAGAGAGAATGTTCCAGTAACTGCATGCTGACTTATGTCATCTTTAAAAACCCAGAGAGATCATTTGACAAGTAGAGTTTTCGTTCCTGTGTTTACATATTTCCTGTTGAAACAGGAAGTTTGAGGAAAGCCTCCATTTGTTTTTTTAACATATAATATGTTTTAGTTATGTCACAACTGAGAACATGATTTCCTTCATGCTAATTGTGGAATCATGAGGCGGAACTTTTTAATTATTAGGGGCATTTGATTGGTTGAAAATTGCTGTAGTGCAGGATGAGTTTTCCTTGGACAGAAAAAGTAAAAAAAAAAAAAAAAATGCTAAAGATATTTACATTTTTTATTTTTATTATTTAATTGGTCAACTGTGGTCAAACATAATATATTATTTATAATTATTTAATATAATATTTTTATGAATGTAATGCATAATAAAATTATGCATATATTTATATATAATGTATTTACTTGCATTTGGTGTTAACTTTATTTAAATCTTAAAAACTAAATGTATAATATAATATAATATATTATACATGTAGTTATTAAATTATAATGCATATAATGATATAGTACATATAGACGTATCTGTTTAATATATATATATATATATATTAGTGGTGTCAAAATTAGCGCGTTAACGCATGCGATTAATTTTTTCTGATTAACGCATTAAAAATATTTAACGCAATTAACGCAGGGGCGGGGCTAGGGTTGGCCACCCCATTCGCAACTGCTGCCTCTGTCTCTTTTTTCTTGAAAAGTATTGCGTTTATTTAGATGCAGAACGTCTTTATGACCACATCAAACGGGAGACGTTTCTGACGCACTCTAACTTCGCCTCCGCGCCAGGCGCGAGTCAAACGAGCGCGGAAAAGATACTGTGCTCGTAGCGCGCGCTCTTCAAATACATGCACAAAGGTGCCGGCGCGCGCTGTAGCCTGTATCATTTCATATCAAACAGCGAAAGAAACTACGTGCATGCAATGTCCTAGTTATGCCGTCAGTTAAGGCATGAAGTTACCAAAAAGGCGATTAAAGCTGCCTTAAAACTGCTTGCATGCATGCAATGTTATATATGCCTCACATTTAAGAACATGTCTCTGAAATGGTTTTAAAAACTGTCCTGAGGCACCCCAACACCCCGATTCAACTCGTCCGCTCATTAGTAGAGACTTTAAGACCTGAAGTGGGTCAAAAAAGGTAAAAAGAGTTGCATATCAGATCCGCGTCACGTTCAGAAGCAGCAGCTTTTAAAGCTATGGCAGGCAAATAAGCTAATAACCAGCTGCTGTGATGTCTATTAATCCAAGAACCAAAGAAAAAAAGAGGAAATCAATAACTTTTATAGCTTTAAGTGGTTAATCTATATTTAATTTAGTTTTTAGTGTTTGGTAAGTATTCATTTTCTGTATATTTCTGCTGAAGGGCACAAGTAGCTAAATATGTAGTTTATTATAATAGGTTCATGTGATGATTGTTTTAAATTCACTTAAATTAGAAGTTAAGTCTAATAAATGTTAAAATTTATAGATCTAAATTATACTGTAATGCTAACTGGCTACAGTCAATGGTTAAATATTCAGGGGAAAAAACTATTTTATATCAGTAGTACTGATATCAGGGATGCTGGCCTTCAATCATAAAACAGATGCCATTAAAGAAATATTAAAAATATACTGTCTTTATGTTGTTTGTACATTGTACATTTGAAGATTGAATGCGAAATTATTGCAATATAAAAGTATATTTAAAAACTTTAATGTTAGGTGGAATTAATCGCGATTAATTTTAGAAAAATGTGCGATTAATTAGTTAATTTTTTTAATCGATTGACAGCACTTATATATATATATATATATATATATATATATATATATATATATATATATATATATATAGAAAATTTGTCTATAATATATCATTTTAATATATAAATTAATGTTATAATCAAGGATTCCAGATGTAAATAGTCATGACCAAACAATCCGTTACTCTGCAGACATTGTGGTAAAGCATCGTAGAGAGAGAGTTGAAATAAGGACGGTGAACTGCATGCAGGGCGATACTCTTTCAACATGATTAATGAGCAAAACAAATTTAGTAATCACATAAATACCAAAATGAAGTCAGCAATCAGCAGCACATTGTGTATTTTGGTCCTCGCCACACAATACACAAACGCCATATGTTATTTTTCACCAGGAGAAGATGAAAAGCAAGAATAAGTTGGTCCCGCGTCTCCTGGGCATTACCAAAGAGTCAGTGATGAGGGTGGATGAGAAGACCAAAGAGGTGGTGCAGGAGTGGCCCCTCACCACAGTCAAGAGGTGGGCGGCCTCACCCAAGAGCTTCACATTGGTACGTTACATTATTCACTCCATTTAACATGAGCCGCAGTGTGTTTGGATTCTTCCTTAGATTCTGCATTCACTGTATCTGCTCAGTAGGTTTA
>JAFVLL020000842.1:32500-35048 GCA_021397915.2 Tor tambroides
GAATGCAGGCTGACAGCATCTGATAGTGAGCCATTACTTCTTCGTAGGTCCACCATCCTCCAGCAGCAGTTTAATCGGGTGGGTCGAGTCGAGCACGGGTCGGTGGCGCTGCCTGGCATCATGCGCTCGGGGTCAATCGGTGGCCCTGACACATTCAACATGGGCACCATGCCCTCGGCTCAACAGCAGATCACCATGGGACAGATGCACAGAGGACACATGCCCCCTCTGGTGAGAATGTGCAACTGCAATAATGTTTATATCACGGTCGCATCATATGCAGAGCGGTTCTGCTTTCACAGCTCCATCTGTTGCCTAAATCTTCATTGTGATTTATTTGTGCCTAACTTATTGTAAATTAGACTGTCACATTTGATAACTGGGATAATTGGTTGTTTGTTACTTTCTGGTTTTTCGATTGTGGCGACTAGGTGAATTATTAAAATTGATGGTTACGTAGCATTTATCAAATCTTCTCTGCACTGCTATTTTAGTGTACAACTTTTTATATTTAAGACACTATTATAATTTTTATTATTATTTTAAATTAAGAATTGAAAAATATTTCCCATTTTTATTTTAGATTGAAGTTTTAGTAATTTTTTTATATAGTGTTTTAATGAATGTTTATTTCGATATTAGTTTGCTATTTTAGTTTATCAAGTTTTTTTGTTTGTTTTTTTTTTATACTAAAAACGGACTGAAAACAGAAAAGTTTTTCCTTTTGAGTGTTTGAAAAGTTTCACATACAGATAATAACATTATCAAAACAATCGCCACATTGCATGGATCTGCGAAAATGACTAAAAATGCTGTATTGTGCATGTCAGGCCAGTAGTTGGCGATGTACTTTGTAAAGAAACACTACGTGTCTGCACACATGTAATACATATGCACATGACGTCGCTGTTTTCAGAAATGTACTTTTTTGTAGTTTACGCAGAGATGATAATATAGTTTTCAAAAATAATAACATGATCATTTTTCATTTTCAAAAGTTTGCAGTTTTAGACCCCCAAATAATTAGCTAATACATTAGCTAGCTGTACAAGACTTCTCAAACTATTACTCTGACCTGACTTGAAAATGAACTAAAATAGTTCATGTGCGCTTTAGCACCCCTTGTGGTGAAGCTATAAATTGCATTCATAACACTACGATGCGCTAAATAGATGCATATCTAGCTTGTGTTTGCGTACATCCATAGAGTGTGTTAAAAGCCTATTTTTTTGCATAACGTCTTCAATGACTCCTATGTCGTCAGAGTCTGGCCCAGCAAGCATTGATGGGAACTATCAACACCAGTATGCAGGCTGTCCAGCAGGCACAAGCTGACCTTGGAGAGGTAGACAATCTTCCACCACTGGGACAAGACATGGTAAGAAATTATACTAAGCAAAATAAACTTTTTTTAAGGTGAAGTGTGCAACTAGTGCAAAAATAATAATGTTGTATTGCTGTAAACAATCTATTGTCTGATTTTATGTGGGTGAAGGTGTTAAGAGAGCTGATTCTCGTACAGTATGTCCCAGTGTGTGATGTATTATGCAGTAGAAGGTTGCTAGTTCAAATCCCATGTGGGACACTGAGTCAGAATATGCGCCACAAGCTAGTCTAAAAGCCTTGTAATGTGGTTATTTATATTAAGGTTTTTGTTATTGTGGCATTACAGTAATGCATTGTGGCATTGGTGTACATTTATTGTTCACTTATTGACTATAAGTGCCGAGATTGTCATTGATCAGTAACCTGTGCTTAGATAACCTTGATATTTCTTAGAAAAAAAGACATGAATACGCTAGTATTCACTCTGCTTTGTTTTCTCCGAAAAGGCATCCAGAGTGTGGGTTCAAAACAAGGTGGATGAATCCAAACATGAGATTCACTCCCAAGTGGATGCCATCACGGCTGGAACCGCGTCAGTGGTCAACCTCACTGCCGGTATGTAACCGAATGAGAAATTACCCATAAACCATCTGGACCTTTATTGACATACAAAACAATACATGGTTTTCAGTTTGTTTTTAGTACTTTTTGCTTTTATGTAATAAAATTTACTAAAATTGTATTCAATTAAAATTAAATTTTAGGTAAAAATAGACTGTCCTCAGTTGTTTCATGATTACATTATTACATACAATATCCAGGTGAATATTACTGGTGAAAACAATGCGTGTGTGTGTATATATATATATATACATACGCGTGCACACACATACACACACACACACACACACACACACACACACATATATATATATATATATATATATATATATATTAGTGCTGTCAGTCGATTAAAAAAAATTAACTAATCACACATTTTTCTAAAATTAATCGCGATTAATCGCGGTTAATTCCACCTAACATTAAAGTTTTTAAATATAGTTTTATATTGCAATAATTTTGCATTCAATCTTCAAATGTACAATGTACAAACAACATAAAGACAATATATTTTTAATATTTCTTTAATGGCATCTTTTTTATGATTGAAGGCCATCATCACTGATATCAATACTACTGATGTCTCTATAAAATAGTTTTT
>JAFVLL020000843.1:0-18817 GCA_021397915.2 Tor tambroides
TTAAAAAAAAAAAAAAAAAAAAAAAAAAAAAAAAAGACAAAATTTGAAAGCTGAGACTTTGCTTCATACCTAAAGTAACCTGCTCTGTCTTGTCTTGTCTGTCGGTGCGTTGCCAGTGTCCTCTTTGCTCTGGGATGTGAGAACATGATGTGTGGCGTGAAAGCACCATGGCATGTCAGACATAGCAACAGTAACTAATGGGGGCAGGTCTTTGCGAAGGGTCTATTTAATATTTTCATGTTTATAATGTTGCAACCCCTATGTTACCCTCAGTTTGAAAACCTCTGAATTAGTGAATTTGCTTTCATAGTAACACTCAAAACCCAAGACTGAAGATCAAAACTGCAAAAGTAGTAAGTTTTGCAAACGCAAAAGATTTATAACTAAATGGTTGTTCACTTTTAACCAGACAGACCGAAATGAGTTTAAGTAAGCAAAGCACTTCTGTGCCATCTTAAAGTTGAGGTATAATAGAAGTAGCAACAGATCATTTCTTAAACAGGTTATCAAAAAAGAAAAAATGTAGGTTGGGACTTGGTTCTATCCATCAGTTGTTGATTGGATGGAGGAAGATCTGAATGAGAGCTAGCAGTCGATTATAAGTGGTGGGTTTAGCATATGTCACCAGCAACAAGTCTGACTTTTCACCACTGGAACATCAAGTTAGGATATTTTGATTAAAGTTATGATTAAAAAAATGCATGAATGATTTGTTCACAATTAGATCAAAAATGTGCATTTAGACAATAGATAAGGTGAATTTCCATTTCATGACAATTTTAGAACTACCAGATATCTTGGGAAGAATGAGTGGACCAAGGAATGGCAAACTGATTTTTCTGTGTGTGCATTATGCTACAGGGCTTAACCATAGGAATGTAATCACAAGTCCTGACGTGTGTGCACATTATGAAACAGCCAATCACTTCTTCTATAGAGCGATGAAAACTACTTGTACACTACAGACTGCAAAAAGCAATTTCTAATACTAGCCATAACCAGTCCATTTATATTTAATGACCAAAATAATCAAATAATTATAATCTGGGCTGAGCAGGAGTGGAGGCAACGCAGTCTGGGGAAACTGACTCACTAAGGCAGACCCGCCTAGGCTTTCTCAGCATTCTCTCTCTGATATACACACACATTTCAGACCTAGAGCCCCAGAAGTCTTGTAAGATCTGTCTTCGTGTGAGGCCAAATATAGTTCTCATACACTTTGGAGTTTCATTTAAATACTATGCGATTACAAGCCTGTGCACATGAGAAAGAAAAACATGTTGCATGAGACATCAACTATCACATGGACACAATATAACACAGACAGTCCATGGTACAAATGCTGATACCAATTTACACCGTTTCTACTAACAAAACACACACTGTTTTTGTGAAAAACAGGTCACATCCGCTGACAGCTGTGCTACAAAAAGCAGAAAATTTCAACCTTTAGAAAGAAGTACTAAAATAGAGATATGGGGATATTAAACCTGTTTATATCAACAGATTAAAAGTAAACCACTATCAAATGCATCTGAGCTTAAAATGAGAGGCATTTAAAAATGACAACAAAAAAAAGCTTAACTAGACAAGGAGATAAGAAAAAAGACAGAGGAAATGACGATCAGGAGCCAGAGGGGGAAGGCTGTTTCAGCCAACCATTAAAAAATGCTGTTATCGATTAGCTTGTTTACAGTTTATTGAGCCTTGTCTGGCAATGTGCTGTACCATCCATTAAGGCATCTAAAAGCACATCAGAATGCGAGAGGCCCTGCACTGTCCTTTGGAAACACAGAGAGAACACACAGCCCATTAGCTCCACACAGCCAATTAGCAAACAAAAGTGATGTACCCTTGCTTTACTACACAACTTGACCTTACAGTATGATACATGGGAAGTCTCTGCATTACCTGAGGTCCTTCTAATGTGCAGTAATGGTAATTAGTTCAGAGATATGAGCTGTTTATGCTGCACACATTTACTTCTGGTAAACAAAAAAAAACTAGTTTGAAAGGATACAGGTCTTACTATATTTGCTTTGGATCAATATAAAAGATGTCCAGTCACATTTTTAGAAAAGAAATACAAATTTACCCTCAAACTTTTCATTGCTATATACATAGATGTAAAACATTATTGTGAGGTTCATATTTACTTTCCATTATATAAGTTGATTATTAGATTCTTGTTACTGCGACACTGCATTTTTATATCCGATAAATACAATTTTTTTTTATTTTAAATCTATTTTTAAATTAGTTTGGATTAGAATAAATTTGGATAAGATTAGATCAGATTGGTTTACATTAGATTTTAGGCTTAATAGGCTTAACTGACATTAATGGCCCTTAGTTTTCTTAAAACAAATTCATAAAAAAAAAACTTACTTAAATGTATTTATTTATTTGAGTTTATATTTTTTTAAATGTCTCTCCAATCATTTAGTCCACTTAAATGCTTCCCTTTTCTTACAAGTGACTGTAAACTTACATTCAGATCTGCTTCCAGCCAATCAATGACCAATGGATAGAAGCAAGTACCTACCTTTTTTTTAAGGGTTATCTGTTGATACTTCTATTGCATCATAATTTTAACCACCATGATTTTTATAGCTTTTCTCATCTTATGCCCATGCACTGAAAATACTAGGCCTACAACGCAACAAAATGTTGGGACGTTTTTTTAAATTTGAATAAAATGAAAACTAAAAGGCTTTCAAATCACATGAGCCAATATGTTATTCACAACAGAACATAGAGAACATGAATATTTAAATGGAGAAATTTTACACGTTTATCCACTAAATGAGCTCATTTCAAATTTGATGCCTGGAACAGGTCTCAAAAAAGTTGGCACGGGGGCAACAAAGGGCTGAAAATGCAAGACATTTTGAAAAGATTCAGCTGGTAGAATATCTAGCAACTAATTAAGTTAATTGACATCAGCTCTGTAACATGATTAGCTATAAAAGGGATGTCTTAGAGAGTCTCTCAGAAGTAAAGATGGGCAGAGACTCTCCAATCTGTGAAAGTGTGTGTAAAAAGATTGTGGAATTAGGGTTGGGCAATGTCTACAAAATTGGCATCGGACGATGTCTACAGTGAAACATTGCGATGGACGATGACATCAGGGGGCGGAGGCTGGGGGAGTTAGGGGGTGTGCCCGAAGCATGAATCCATATTCAGAAAGACACGGGAAGCACATAATGATTGCTAACAGTTGCCTGTTACATTACAGTACATAAAATTTCACTTACCACATAAACAGAGTAAGGAGAGATGACTGAGGACCATGGCGAATGGTTTGCAGATCCTCAGTACCACTGACAAACATCTAATCTTGTAAAATTTGTGGTAAGTACTCCATAGTATAAACAGAGTAACTCCCGCGCGATCGCGAATCTCATAAGTGAAAGTGGAACTAAAAAGCGATCGTGCATTCAAAAGCACTTTCAATGCCAGGTATAATAGCGGCTCCCTGATGCCCGCAATTATATACAATACAGTATAATTACCCAATGATATAACTGCGAGAGAAAGTATTGAAATATGTATTTTCCTAACAACAGTCCAAGAGCGCGCATCCAATAGGCAAAAAGCTCAATGTGGGTGCTCCACCACACAAGAATATGAACCAAAAAAATCAAAGTGGGCACACCATAGCTCCAGAAATAGAACAATATTTATTTATGTTCTCACCACAGGAGACGTTTTGAGCTTAGATGCTCTTCATCAGACCTGAATTAGATTTTTTGTTTAATATGTATTTTCCTCTCATCTCATATTTATTCCCTTTAGGGGTTCCGTAGTACACGTCATTTTCTTTCCAAACACAGTATTGCGATGTGGCGGATTGCGGGGGGTATGGGGGGGGATCACAATGCCGGCTCAACATCGCGATGTCTATCAGCCATCGGCGATGGCATTGTCTATTGGCCCAACCCTATGTGGAATACTTTAAAAACAACGTTCCTCAACATCAAATTGCAAAGGCTTTGCAAATCTCATCATCTACAGTACATAACATCATCAAAAGATTCAGAGACACTGGAGAAATCTCTGTGCGTACGGAACAAGGCCGAAGACCATTGTTGGATGCCCGTGGTCTTTGGGCCCTCAGACAACACTGCATCACTCATCGGCATGATTCTGTCATTGACATTACTAAATGGGCCCAGGAATACTTCCAGAAACCACTGTCGGTAAACACAATCCGCCATGCCATCTGCAGATGCCAACTAAAGCTCTATCATGCAAAAAGGAAGCCATATGTGAACATGGTCCAGAAGCGCCGTCGTGTCCTGTGGGCCAAGGCTCATTTAAAATGGAGTGTTTCAAAGTGGAAAAGTGTTCTATGGTCAGACGAGTCCAAATTTGACATTCTTGTTGGAATTCATGGATGCCGTGTCCTCCGGGCTAAAGAGGAGGGAGACCTTCCAGCATGTTATCAGCATTCAGTTCAAAAGCCAGCATCTCTGATGGTATGGGGTTGCATAAGTGCATGCGGTATGGGTAGCTTGCATGTTTTGGAAGGCACTTTGAAAGCTGAAAAGTATATAAAGGTTTTAGAGCAACATATGCTCTCCTCCAGATGTCGTCTATTTCAGGGAAAGCCTTGTGTATTTCAGCAGGACAATGCAAAACCACATAACGCAGATATTACAATAGCATGGCTTCGTAGTAGAAGAGCCCAGGTGCTGAATTGGCCTGCCTGCAGTCCAGATCTCTCACCTATAGAGAACATTTGGCGCATCATTAAACGAAAAATACATCAAAGACGAACACGAACTCTTCAGCAACTGGAAACCTATATCAGGCAAGAATGGGACCAAATTCCAACACAAAACTCCAGAAACTCATGACCTCAATGCCCAGACGTCTTCAAACTGTTTTGAAAAGAAGAAGAGATGCTACACCATGGTAAACATGCCCCCATCCCAACTATTTTGAGACCTGTAGCAGGCATCAAATTTGAAATGAGCTCATTTTATGCATAAAATTTTAAAATTTCTCAGTTTAAACATTTATGTTATCTGTGTTCTATTGTGAATAAAATATTGGCTCAAGTGATTTGAAATTCTTTTAGTTTTCATTTTATTAAAATTTAAAAAAACGTCCCAACATTTCTGGAATTCGGGCTGTATTTTTTAACCACAAAAAAGAAAAACACAAAAGCTAAATTTCTCCCCATTTTTCTTTAGTTGGTCAGCAAGAATTAGCTCCACTGTCTTGTTATGCACATGCCATATTTATTAAAGGAAACCTCACCTTGTCTTTTTAGGTGAAACTGTCTTATGGGACTGGTGTAAAATAACCAATCACAAAAGATGACTAAACATGCAAACATTAGCAAGGCTAGGAAGCCAGGCTGTGCTCAGTGTCATTCTACAAAGTCTCCCATCAGAGGGTGTGAGATTATGAAACTGTTATCAATGTCCCCCACACACCCTGCTAGCACCAAAATTAGCATCACACAGTTCCACTATCTGAACAGCATGTAAAACAAACAAGTCATCATGTAACAGGGGCTGGATCAAATTATTGATTGGTAGTAGCATCCAAACAACATAGTTGACAGATGCAGGTCAGCTATGTGGAAAGTTAGTGGAAAAGGTACACTTATATTTACTGTGCTGAAGAATGACACATTATGCTCTCTGAGTTCTGTGTACTTGCTCAAGATATTGTGAATCTAATCATTACAGATCAAATGCACTGCAGACCTTCACTGTAAACAGCTTTAGTTGAGTCATGATGCCTTGACAACCTGATAAGTGAATGATAAAAAATAACTGAATGAGAATAAATATAGGCCATGAAAGATAAAGTAAAGCTGAACCGACTAACCAAAAATATTATTGGCTTGTTGATTTCTTCTCATAAAATCCTTTTAAAAATGTCAACCATTTCTGACAGACTTTCTGACATTTAACTTTAATCTGCGGTTTGCAAATGTAGCTCAATCTGGTTAAAAATTTGAAACTCCACAAGAAGTAACTATGCTAATTTGGTGACAACTGATTTTGGTTTTCATAAGCAAGTTTTAATTTATTTCTCCCATAACTACTCATGTCCAATCAAAACAAATGTGTCATCAAGCTCTGACGCAGAAATACATGCTAGGAAAAAGCAAATGCCAACTGTTTTGAGAAGTTAAAAACCTAGATTACTTCCCTAAATACAATGGACAGCAATAACACAACACAGTGTTCACGTCTCTTTTGGTTTGTTTTCAAATAAAGAGCGTTATTCATTATACTCAAATATCCGCCAGCTTTCCGGGAACCATGCAGGGGGACATGTGAGAGGAATACTAACTAAAACTTTCCCTAAACCGCTACTGAGCACCTACTTTACCAGCCTGACAACTTGAATGGAAGATTTCCTGGCAAGTCTCTGAGTGAGAAGTTGAGGGAACAAGGAGAACAGCCTCTCCGGGAACCTTGGAACCAAAATGTCACATCGCACCCCGAGCCCGGTAGCCTCCAGTACGGTTAATGAAGACTTACCGGAGTGTTGGCCCGATGCAGTTAGTGTCTGTGCTCTCAATCTCACGCAGGATTCGCTCGTGCTCTGCCGCTGTCTCGGCGCTCGCCATCTTCCATATCCTCGCGACGCGCTCCAGAGAACAAACACAGCGCCCAGAGATCGAGAGCGAGAGAGAGAGGGAAAATACTGGAGCTTTTACTTCCGGTATTACTGTTGAACTTTTCATTACGGCAAAACAAGTTTTAGAGTGGACAAAACAACATTGTATTTGTAATACTTTAATGAATACATATGGAGGAGAGGTTTAATTTAAAAGTCCCTTTTATTATACAATTATGAACTTTTTATACCTGTCACAGTATAAAAAGAAAATTACATTCAGGCTATTTAATGAGGGAAAATGTGTTCAGTCTGACTGAATATATGACACTACATGAGAATTTTGATGCTAATTATTACAACCCCTGCGTAATATCAACTCAAAACACAAACCCTGCATTGCAAGACAGCGACATCTTGTGCTTCATGTACCAAACACACCATCATTGGATATTAATAGTTATTAAACGTGATATGGACATATCAGGACATAAAAATGTAAAAATGTCCAAAACATTAAATATGTACCCAGTAATTTTATTTTTTTCCTTTTTTATTATTATATTTTATTTATTATATAATAATATAATTATATATTATTTATTATAATTATATTTCTATTCAGTTCAAGTTTTTTTTTTCAGTTCAAGTTTATTTGTATAGCGCTTTTCACGATGCCAGTCGTTGCAAAGCAGCTTTACAGAAAGTTTCTACATTATATTCAGGAGTAGGTTATTAGCACTATTCTTATTAGGAGTTTTCCTTTTAGCACTAAAGATAGTCCAGCAAGGACTGAAACGTGTGTGTGTGTGTGTGTGTGTGTGTGACTTTTTTCACTTTTTTGTTTGTGCACTTTAGTTTTTGTTGTCACCGTCATGTAAATCTTCAGGAATAAATTTTTGTTCAAAGGACCTTGAACTTTGCATTTCGTTGGGTGTGCGGATTTTTTGCCTTTGCTTTTTGTATTTTTCTCTATTGATTTAATCTACCCACCCAGTTATAAACATTTTCTTTTTATTTGACTTAATTAACGCAGAATTTTTTCCTATTTTTTTCACAGTAATTTTATTGCATCATTATCGCAGTCATTATCATAAAAGCAAACGTTTAATCATTATCGATGTATTTTCAATGCCACTATTGGCTGACATTAATTTCTGAATAATAACCGTTGTCCATAGCAAAAAACTCTTTAACTGACCACTCTCCTGATAAACGAAAATTAAAATAATAAAACTATTTCAAGTCATCCATTTTTCATGTATTCATTTATTTGGTAAATGAGGGTCCATTATTTTTTTAAAGAGGTTTTCTATCCATTTCTTTAGGGCTGACACGTTTAATAAAAAAACGGCTGTGTTTATTTAATTGAATTTGTTATTCTTTACATTGTGTCCTGCACTGTGTGAGTTGGAGGTGATTTGCTGTTGCGCTTCTACTCCCCACAGCACGGGTGCGTGTCAGGACAGCAGCAGGAATCCAAACAGAGCCAGTCCAAAAAAAAAACCCCCAGAGACCCAGATCACCCGGAAGACTGTACGCGGGACGCCGACAGACTCCAAAAATCGGTAGGTAACTCGATAGTTTAAATATTAACAATTAAACAAATACACGACGCGATTTTGAAAACACTACAAAGCAGGACTGAAACTTTAAAAAAGTTATCAACCCGCGGTCGTCGGACGGTACAAACTCTTTTTAAGGGTTTGGGGTGGCACTGAGCCTCAAAGTTGTAAACAGAAGTTTCCTGTTGATCCCGTTTTTATATGTGACCGTGTGAGATTACAACCGTATCTTAAAATGTAATTATGGTTGCCATCATGATACGTAACTCGACAAACATATGATATAGTTAGCATTAGCAGAACTAACTTTAAAAAGCCTGGTATTGGTAATACTGTTATTATGTTTATTGTCGGATAATGCATGTCATTTCTTTGAAATCAGCTCTGAGAAATATGTCTGTGTCAGTTTACGCTATAAACGATCGCGTCGATAAAGTCTGTCTGAGTTCAGACCATAACACTTTTTTTTTGTTTGTTTTTTTGGTGGTGGTGGTGGCTCAAGAGTGAAATACTGCGCAACAGTGCTGCCTGTATTAATCAAGCAGGATTGCACTGTTTGTCTCATCTTTACTAGTAGCTTATGAGGTTATATTGTTGATCCTGACTCTGCTCTTAGCTTATCCTCAAACAGATCAACTATTTCATAATGTGAAATAACACACAAACAGCAATAACCAATGTTTCCATTTACTTAAACAGCAAATTTAGAAATGTGCATACATGAAAATGTAATTAATCAACTTTTTCTTTTAACTTACAGTTTAATCATGGCACAAATGTTCAGTATCTCTGACAATGAGTCAGAGACCGAGACATCAGAAGACCGTGAGGAATCAGGCCAGGTGAAAAATAACAGTGGATCACCACAGAGAAAGCTGCATCTCGCTGTGCCTGATAAGCTGAAAGGTGAGTCAGTCTCAAGGGCCTGTAGGATAGTTACAACACACGTCATTTCTGTTGTATCCTGGATACACAGCACAGCAAACCACAATTACAAGCAAATACAAGAATGTAGTACATTGTACATTCAAAGGAACTCTCTGTGGTGGCATTGGTTTTGGCTTTTAAAACCAATAATGAATCAAATTTATTTCACATTAAGAGATACTTTAAATGTATTCTAAGGTAAGGTCTGATCTGATCAGGTGTCATTCAATATCAAATGTCACTGTAGGAGAACAACTAGGGAGACACCGGAATCTTTCCATGAATGACGAGGACCTGCTGGAGACCGGGGCAGCAGATGAAGGCGATTTGGTTGGAGGTGATCCTTTCAGGCCGAGATCTCGCTCGGCTCCTCCTGCTTTGTGGGCAGCTAAGAAATATGGCCAACAGCTAAGGAGAATGAGTGATGAGTTTGACATCCTCCTTGATAAGGGGGTAAGGAAACCTAATTCCATTAAGAATAGTGACCAACATGCAAGGTGAACTAAAACTTTGTTTAACCTACTTATTAAACAATGGAAAATTAAAATGATTTTCTTATCTTACACCTCTTACAGATGAAGAGGGTGAAGAGCGCAGGAACAACACGACAGATGCGGCAGTCCCCCAGCTGGTTGGCTTTCCTTTGGAGTCACAAAGAGTCTGATGCTGAGTCGCGCCCCGCAGAGTGACTGACAGTGAATTAATGATGGAAGAAGAGAGAAAAGAGGACTACTGTACATAACAATTGGTGGCAGAAGAAAAGGAAAGGATGCACTGCTGTGAAGAGAAGGAATAATTCCATTGACTGGTTTTAAACCTTTTCATGAACTGCACTGGGACCCTTGACTGTGGAAAAGCGTAATCGGTTTCTCACTGCCATGTGCTAGCCCACAAAAATCACAAAACCAGAGAATCTCCAATTTTCCTTGAGCTCTGGGAATATTTATGCAGTAAATCTCATGAATGTGAGAAAGCTGGATATCAGCTTGCTCAAATCATAGACTTCCTGTCACTCTGCCACATCGGTTTTCATATTCAGATGAAATCAAAAGACCTTGAAGGTATTTTATTATACATTATCTGTTAAAGGAATTTTTAACAATATTTTTAGACCGTCAGCTGTTAAAAAAAAAAAAAAAAAAAAATCTGTTTTTACTGTAAAGGGACTTTGGACTTTGGCCACTTTGAAGAGTCCTTTTGCTTTATTACCATCTCTTGAGTCATAAAAATCTATTGGAAGTTTCTCCAACTAATAAGCACAAAAGCTTAAAACAAGAATGGGTCGAAATACCCAAGAGAGCCGGGGACACAATCATTACTGGTATTACTTGAACATAACAGATTTTCAATGCCTTGTAACTTTTTTATTAATTAAAAACATTTTATTGTGATGTTATTGTTTGTAACCAATGTAGCCTATTAAGAAACGAATAAATCACTTTCAGCGCAGATTGTTCTTCTTTTTGAAACGTAACATGTAAGTACTGTTCTTCATGTAATAGAATTTGGCAATATATCAAACTGTAGTTGTTTACTTGTGCATTAGTCACACTCTACTCCTTTGTTTTATGTGAGGTGCACCAGAAATTGTAAGCAGAGGTTGAACTTGGACATGCGGCTTAAAACACACTCCTGACATTCAGGAGTATTACAGAGTTAGCCAACTAAATATTCTCTATGGGAATTTGCTAATGTTTTCAATTCTGGTTTAATATACTGTTTGCATCAGAACATCTCTCACAGTTCCCTTTCAAATGGTCTAGCAAAAGATAAAGTAGTAGGAATTTCAGTAAGTCAAAAATTCATTGAGTTTTTGTCAATGAGTTGTCTTTAAAACACTTGTGTTGGATCCCAGCAGAACTTCTCCCCGCAATCAAGAGCAGAGAGCCTTTCCACATCCTCCTCGCTAATCTCAAAGTCAAACAGATGCCCATTCTCCTCCACACGTTCTGGCTGACATGATTTTGGCAGTACTGGAATGTTCTGTTGTACGGCCCACCTCAGCAACACTTGGGCTGATGTCCTCCCATACTTTTTTGCTAAATCCAGAACCACATGGTCTGATAGTAGAACCCCTGTTCCAAGAGACGAGTATGCCTGAAAACACACCCCTCTTTCCTTACAAAGTGCCCTCAGGTCCTTTTGCACCAGTTTTGGGTGGAACTCCACCTGAAGAACTGCTGGGGGCACTTTACAGCTCTTCAATAGCTCCTGCATGTGCTCTACTGTGTAATTAGACACCCCAATGGCTCGAAATTTTCCTTCCGAGTAGAACTCCTCCAAGACTGTCCAGCTTTGAGCACGATTTTCAGGGTTTCGTTTATCCCCCGCTGGCAGCCCCTGAGTACCTGGCCAATGAATAAGATATAGGTCAATGTAGCCCAATCCCAATTGCTCCAGGCTCCTCAGGCATCCATCTCTAGCCTTGGACCCCTGATCTTTGGGACCCAGTTTACTAGTAATAAAAACATCTTCTCGAGAGAGGCCATGCTTGGGCAGAAGGCCACGGAGGGCATGACCTAATTGTGCTTCATTATGGTACACTGCCGCAGTGTCAAAGGCACGGTAACCAGCTGTCAAAGCTGCCTCCACAGCATTATAAGTGTCCTCTTGACCCTGCAAACGGAAAGTGCCCAGTCCCAACAGAGGCATCCGAGTCCCAGTGTTGAGAAGTACAGATGGCTGAGGGTCAGTCATTTGGAGAGAAGAAGGAAGCCTTATTTTGGAGACTATGAAAGCTGTAGTGCATAAGGATGAAGTGATGAAGCATGTGCATTAAGAACAATATATTTAAAATGCATTGAGATGATAAAATTGGAGTAACGTTAACAGAGATATAAACTCACCCTGCAGGTTTTTTTGAAAATGAAACAACAAACAGGCGCCAGTGACTTCAACACGGTCAAGGTTCAATGATCTGTTCCATATAAACAACAATACTAATTTATCTACGTTCTACCTGTAACGAGTGATAAACTTTCTCATACAGCCTTATCTGCCAACTGCTGTACAACCCGCTCAACCTAACTGGATCATGTGACAATAAAGGGGCGGGACATGTTTTTGTGGTTGGAACTCTAGTCACCATAGAGATAGCAGCAGCGGTTTTGCGTCTCACTAGATGTCTCATTTGACCAATCAGAGTTTGTTTTCATGACTTGAGGGCGGGACAGCTGACAGCCCCTGACAGGCCCGCGCTCTTTTTCAACGTTCTAAAACAGTTGGCGCGAAATACTTGAGGCGTTACGGTAACTTATACTTTTGACTCTGGGTGTTTATTAACCATGTCATTTACATTTATAAATTAAAAAAAAAAAAAAAAGATTCTGTATTGGCTTTATAAATTACAGAATATCAGGGAATTCTCAGAATTGATCGTTTGTCCTAGCAAGCTGGAGTTGTTTAGTAATCTGGATTTCTGTAAACTATACACATATAAACATAAAACATGCATTTATCATATAGGTAATACCATACCTCTTGTTTAATATTTTTCCAGTGAAGGTTCCATTTATACTTAAAAGAGTAACAATGTCAATCCAGGCCTTTTCCTTCCCTGTACCTGAGACCAGATTTTTTCAGGCTGGACAAGAAGTCTTCAAATTCAAGATAAGAAGAGGAGACATGAGCAGGCAAGACTATGCAAGCTTATTTTATATGTTTAATATAAAGTATGCTATATTATTTTGAATACTTTTATGATTTTTACTTTTACCTTTACCTTTACAATATAGTCTACCTTTTTGATATTAGATGTCAAAAAGAGGTAATTTCTCTAGAAATAGCCTATCTGATTGGACATTGTCTTTTATAGCGTTCATGAGGAAGAAATGCTGTATGGAGCGCTAGTCAGTGAGGAGCTGGAGGTTTTTTAAGATCAGGATTATCATTTTGGATTTGATTTAGTAAACCTTGGGAAGATTTCATTTCTAATCAGATTTTGTTTTGCAGTATGCTGTGCGTGCAGTACTTGCAAACCTGGATGGTCTTCACCCCTTCACCACCCAGCATTTCAACATTTTTCCCTGTATGCTTCTCTGAATATAACTTTACCCAAAAATGAAATTGCCGTTCCAAACCTGTAGAGCTGTTATCTTTCTTCTGCAGAACACAGAAGTCATTTTGAAGAATGTCAGGACCCAAACAGTTTGGTTACATCTGACTTCCATTTTATGGAAAAAAAAAAACGCTAAGACATTTTGTAAATAACATTTTTTATGTTCCACAGAAGAAAAAAGTAGTACATGAGGTTAAGTAAATGATAACCGAAGTTTCATTTTATTGAACTATCCCTTTAAATGTATGAAAGAACTCAGCCAACAGGGACTCTTGACTTTTGTACGGTGGCCGAGAGAGAGCTCAACGTGCTGCAAATAGAAAAAAAACACCTGCAAATTAAGAAAACAACTTCATCAATTTGACAACACATGCGCTGCAAAAGCTCACAACGCAAGCAAATAAAGAAACGCACTGCAAATACTCACAACACAACCAAACAAAGAAACGCACTGCAAATAAAATTCTTTATTTGGTTGTGTTGTGAGCATTTGCACCACCTGCTGTCAAATTGATGAAGATGTTTTCTTAATTTGCTGGTGCTTTTTCTATTTGCATGTGTTTTCTGAAGTAGCAGCGCATTGAGCTTTCTCGGCCACCGTACTTTTGACTCTTTTGACTCTTAAACTAAAGGTGATAACTACAATTTATACAAATAATGAACCATTACTTCCCTTGACAACACACCACACTTACAGACAAAAGTAAATGGGAACAAGTGTCCAAAATGAAGTTCATGAAAGAGGGTGTAAAACTGTCTCCATACCCCTTTCTCATCACACTGTATGTAGAGTATCGTGAACCAACCTTTCCATATGCAGGTGGGAGTCCTCTCAATATCACATTTTCACTATGACACATGCTTTAAATGAACTTAGTCTTTGACTCTTTGACTCTTGTTCAGCAGTGAAAAATACCAATGCCTGGAACACACCAGTGAGTGTCTTTTGTTAAATATTCGTTTCTTAAATTGGAATTATTTTGAGATTCATTTCTCATTTGAACCTGTAAAAATTAAATACGTAATGTTTTGCCATGGTGCTTGATTCCTATCATTGTGATTGTCAGAAGCTGACGAAAGTAAATGTAAATGCCCACAGGAGAAACAATCTATATGGAAAAGTCCACTGTGTGCTAGTGAGCCAATGAGGACAGAGCAAACCACTGCAATGGATCATCCAGAAGAGGGCACTATGAACCAACACAAGGATAATAAGCAAACCCCAGAGTGCTTTCAGTAAGTGTGTTGATGTGCTGCTTTTTTTATATGCTGCATGAGGTAATAAATCAATGTCAAGTCTTGTCCTTCACCTATGCAAATCTGTCTTTCCCTCAAAATGTATTGGGTTATTTTTATTCCAACACGTGTAGTGTCAAATCTGTACTTCTTTAAAGTCCTTGATGGATGCATAATGTCACGATACGACATAAATGGGAATAAAATAATAATGAATAATACAACAATAGAACAGGCCCAAACTTCATTGCATGACTCATCCAGTAAATAGATGCCAATCATTTAAAAGGCCGTTTGGAGTGATGATGAAACCAAGCCATACAATTATAGGATGGTGTTTATAAATACTTTTCATGGGACCTTGCTGTCAGACAGACACAAGGAGACATTTGTGGGATTTTCCACTTTGTTTTCAGTGATGGTTGATAAGCTGATAAGATTGCTGACCCGAGTGATGAGGTGTTGAGTCACATGCAGCAGTTATGAAACAGCCAAGCAGAGGAGCCTGAGCATGGGGCGCCATCTCAATGAAGCTGTCACTCAATCTGCAGGCAGAACATAATAATTTAGCTGTTAAAATAACATCCCATCTCATCCAATTCCTCCGCATAGAAAGAGATGCACAAATCAATAAGCCAGCGGAGAACAGAATTTGACATGTACTTTTAATTCCATCATGTCCTCATTTTGTTTGTGGTGGGCGATGAGAAAATTATGATGTTGGTTCATTCTGGCGAAGACTTCAGTAATTCAGTGGAGTTTACACAACTCACCTACTGCAGTATCAAAAATAGACGTCTTTTCATAGGGAATTTGTGTGTATGTGTGCAAGCCCTCAGGCTCATACGCTTGTAGACTTGCCTAAAACAGGTCTTTTGTTTTTGTGTTAAATGTGCTGGAAAAGGGAACAGGAATTAGATATGTCAAAAAAAGAGAACAAATAGATCTTTCTCTCTTTCAGGGAGTCCCCTTTCTCAGCCAATGGTGCAGAAGAGATGGTTTGTGGCAGTGAGGTTAGTGGATGAACGTATGTTTTGGGGAGCCAGTTTTTCTCTCCATCACTTACACACACACTGTCTCAATTGTTAATCATTTTTAATTGCCCCTGCAGGGTGCACAATCTGACATATTAGCTCATTCGGGTGGCATAACTACTCCATTATGTTAATTATAGCAGCTGATAAAAATAAAAAACCTGTTTCAGGTACTTTTCATTTGTGAGCACATCCATCTTTGGTATGTTCTTCATTTCTCTCTCTCGTTTATATTCTGTTGTAGATTCATGCTGATTCACATGTGACTTGTCTACCAGCACCAGATGTGCATGAGGGTAAATTGCATATTCAACATATCAGTGTCTTTCCTAATAGTGATCCAACCCAAATAATGTAAGCAGAACTGTGCCTTTTGAATCCCACAATTCTGCTCACGATTTTTTCTGTTATTAGTCATCAAATCACTTTCCTTTTTGAGGTTTAATGGGATAGTTCACAATTTCAAATCACATGAGCCAATAGTTTATTCACAATAGAGCATAGATAACAAATGTTTAAACTGAGAAATTTTACAATTTTATGCACAAAATGAGCTCATTTCAAATTTGATGCCTGCTACAGGTCTCAAAATAGTTGGGACGGGGGCATGTTTACTGTGGTGTAGCATCTCTTCTTTTCAAAACAGTTTGAAGACGTCTGGGCATTGAGGTTATTATGAGTTTCTGGAGTTTTGGTGTTGGAATTTGGTCCCATTCTTGCCTGATATAGGTTTCCAACTGCTGAAGAGTTTGTGGTCGTCTTTGACGTATTTTTCATTTAATGGTGCACCAAATGTTCTCTATAGGTGAAAGATCTGGACTGCAGGCAGGCCAATTCAGCAGCCGGACTCTTCTACTACGAAGCCATGCTGTTGTAATAGCTGCAGTATGTGGTTTTGCATTGTCCTGCTGAAATACACAAGGCCTTCCCTGAAATAGATGTCATCTGGAGGGGAGCATATGTTGTTCTAAAACCTTTATATACCTTTCAGTATTCATAGTGCCTTCCAAAACACGCAAGCTGCCCATGCCGTATGCACTTATGCACCCCCATACATCACACCTCTTTAGTCTGGAGGACACAGCGTCCGTGATTCAGAATGTCAAATTTGGACTCGTCTGACCATAGAACACTTTTCCACTTTGAAACAGTCCATTTTAAATGAGCCTTTGCCCACAGGACACGACGGCACTTCTGGACCATGTTCACATATGGCTTCCTTTTTGCATGATAGAGCTTTAGTTGACATCTGCAGATGGCACGGCGGATTGTGTTTACCGACAGTGGTTTCTGGAAGTATTCTTGGGCCCATTTAGTAATGTCAATGACAGAATCATGCCGATGAGTGATGCAGTGTCGTCTGAGGGCCCGAAGACCATGGGCATCCAACAAAGGTCTTCGGCCTTGTCCCTTACGCACAGAGATTTCTCCAGTTTCTCTGAATCTTTTGATGATGTTATGCACTGTAGATGATGAGATTTGCAAAGCCTTTGCAATTTGACATTGAGGAACGTTGTTTTTAAAGTATTCCACAATCTTTTTACGCACTCTTTCACAGATTGGAGAGACTCTGCCTCTCTAAGACATCCCTTTTATAGCTAATCATGTTACAGACCTGATGTCAATTAACTTAATTAGTTGCTAGATGTTTTGCCAGCTGAATCTTTTCAAAATTTCTTGCTTTTTCAGCATTTTGTTGCCCCATGCCAACTTTTTTGAGACTGTAACAGGCATCAATTTTGATATGAGCTCATTTAGTGGATAAAAGTGTAAAATTTCTCCGTTTAAACATTTGTTGTGTTCTCTATGTTCTATTGTGAATAAAATATATTGGCTCATGTGATTTGAAAGTCTTTTAGTTTTCATTTTATTCAAATTTAAAAAACGTCCCAGCATTTCCAGAATTCGGGTTGTAGAAGAATTCAGTGCTAGCCAAGGAGATGTACTCAAATTAGCTGAAATGAAATCTTATTTTACACAACATTTACTCAAAATTCACAAACGAATGACAATCAAGCTTTTTCATTGACAAAGTCGGCAGTAGAATCTGTGGTGGGCAAACATTTAACAAAGTTACTTATCATTAGTTAAAAATAATAATAAAATAAAATAATGAAACTGTTGAAGTAAAATCTAATGATTTTTAATCTTATGGGCTTTTTAACACATTGTTTAGCTGCCCCTGAAAGTCCTGACCCAAATTCAACAACTGGACAGAACACTGGGATCATTACAAGAATGGCCAGGTGAGATATTGAAGTGTTTGAATCTCCATAAAGTTCTGAGATTGAAAACTCAGAATTGACTTATTTTCTGCATGTTCTTCATAATGTTTTCACAGCTCGCTGTTTCCCTTCTCTCTGTTCTTCCGTAAGAGTCCTGCAAATTAAAAAATCCAAACCATTGTTCCTTGACACTTACAGAGAAGAAAGAAAAAGCTGTTTCAGTTTTAAGCTACTTCAAGGTTTTGAATAGCACTTGGTTCATTTGTGCTGTTTGTGCATTCTGTTTGTGGAATTCTTCGAAACTTATCAATAATGGTTCTAACTGTGTTCATATGAGTGTTTCAAATACATATAATATTTCAAATGGTTGCTTTGGGTGAAAATTCCTTTTGTTGCATGTCACTGTCAGTAAGCCTGAAATTACATTGTATGTTCTATTATGTGCATTCACCTGAATAGGGTCGTTAGAACAGCGAGTTTTGTTGGCTTTTTGTGTTTCTGTGTGTCTGTGTGTGTGCGTATTGTTGCAGTGTTCACTAAATTGAGTGTGTGTGTGGCAGACCACTCTCAAGAAGGTGAGGTCATCAGCCAAGGCTATACACGCCCGATCCTCTTGTCTCAAAATCCACACCTGCTTCTGACTGCCTTTGCAAATTATTACAGGATCAAAGAAGAATTAGTTGAAGCTCTCTTGTATCTGTCAAAGACTTCTAACTTTGGGTTCATGACTCAAGAAAAAGCCCAGATTTATCTCTCTTGTTTTTATTTTCAGAGTTTACGTATCGCTGTAACCTGGAAACCAGTAGAGTCATGAAGAATTAGATTATTAATACATCCGCTTGCACTTTATAGCAGCTGCCAAAACAACAGGAGAGGGCATGGCCTCACGTTTTCTCTTGATGAGCTGATTATATTAATATCTCAACCTTTAAACCTCCGTGTCAATCAAGCTCTAAAGTTTTTTTTGAGAAGCTGGCCCTGTATAAATCTTAATATCTTTTTATAATTACACTTCATTCTGTGATAAAAACCCTAGAGACCTTGAAGTATGAATCATACTGAGCGTGTGTGTTGTGGGGAGGTGGGTTGAGAGGATGTTGAATTATGTCATCCATTCCATTTCCAATGACATAATGAATTGTGCGTGTTAGAAAGTGAATGGATTAATAGTAGTTTGCTAGTATA
>JAFVLL020000844.1:0-27917 GCA_021397915.2 Tor tambroides
TATGATTTTTTTTTTTTTTTTTTTGCACCCTCAGGTTCCAGATTTTTAAATAGTTGTATCTTGGCCAAATATTGTCCTGTCCTAACAAATCATATATTAATGGAAAGCTTATTTATTCAGATTTCAGATTATGTATAAATCTCAATAATAAAAAAAAAGACACTTAGGACTAGTTTTGTGGTCCAGGGTCACATTTATTAATCTTATTCTATTTAAATTTCAGCATTTACTAATACATTATTAAAATGATTAGTTATTTAATTGACCTGAGCTAACATGAACAGTTATGTTAACAAAGATTTATACATCCTGTAACAAATGTATTCCTTCTTGCATGAACTAATGTTAACTAAAGTGTTACCAATATTTTCAGCACATTTGGTAACAGATATTCTGTAGGCATTTATGAAAATAAGGAATTCACAGCATGATTTACATCCAAGTTAGGGCCAAGGCAAAACACAGACCAGGAAGTTAAAGGAAGTAACACTTTATTGTTAGGTGACATTGTTACAGTGTAATTATACATTTAAGTACTAAGTAATATTAATTAATGTGTATTTACTAGGGTTAGTGTAAGGATTTGGGTTTAATTTAAGTTTACTTGTGTGCAATAATGCAAAATTTACTGTTATTACTATGGTGAATACATGTAAAGTGTAAAAAGGACACTGTAAAATAGTGTTACCCAAAGTCCTGTCACTTTTGTCAAGATTAAGACCCCAAGAGTAAGACTCCAACTCAGTTTGAAATTGACATTATTATGTTCTTGTATTTTCTGCAGCCCTTAACTGTACATCCTTTGATTGGAGAGTTACCAACTCATCAATAGAAGCTCAAGTGAATGGTTCCACATATGTGACTTCTCAAAACAGCACTGGAAGTGGTAAAAGTGACTCTGTAAATGACAACAGGGTGAAACTGCAAGATCTGTATCCTGGAGGAAGCTACACTGTTTCACTGTTTTTTGACTTGGAGTCAGAGCAGCTGCTACAGTGCTCACACCGCCTGACATTATGTAAGTTTACGTGCTCTGTTTTGATTGTGCCACTGATGAGCTGACATTCAATATAATTTCTTTGTTTTTTTTGTCCATCTGTTTCCCTCTCAAACTAGTTCCAAATAGCGTATCTCGACTCCGCTGTGAACATCATTCTGGAGGGTATGGTCTGGCTGTAATTTGGGATCTTCCAGATGGAGTTGTGGATGTGGTGCAGGTGGACGTTAATAGACAAAGTTTTAACATATCAGAAAAAGAAGAAAGAAGAAAGGAGGTAAAAGGCCTGCAAGCTGCCCAGTGGTACAAAGTGACAGCATCATCATTTTCTGGAGCCATGAGGAGTCAAACAGTATCAATCAACTGCCAAACAGACCCAAAAGGTAAAATAATGTCTACATATGTGTAATTAAAGTGTCTTAACTTCAGGACTATTCCAAGTTAAATACAAATTAAAGCAATACTTAATCTTCTGTCATTATTACTCAACTTCGTGTTGTTCCAAACCCATATAAATTCTCTTGTGAGCTCTCTTGGATACACCAAGGAGAGCCACACACAATTGCTATAATGTGACTTCAGAAGACTTGCAATATAACAGGTTATTTGGACATAGAGCAAGTTATGTGGACCACTTCAAAGTTTTTTTTCACCAAAATATGTTTTTTCCTCCCATCTCATATTATTTCCATCACAAAAGTCTTGCGATTGAGCCCAACCATTACCCATTGGTACTCAATTAATAATGGTTCTTATTATTAGAATTTGCACTGGCTACCAATAGCTGCTCACATAAAATTCAAGGCATTAATGTTTGTCTACAAAACCACCTCTGGCTCTGCACCCCTTTACCTAAATTCAGTACTTCAGACCAATGTGTCCTCTAGAAGTTTGCGTTCTGCAAGTGAACGACACATATTATTGTGCCATCCCAAAAAGGCACAAAATCACTTTCACAGACTTTTTCATTCACTGTTCCCACCTGGTGGAATGACCTGCCCAACTCAATCCGAGCAGCTGAATACTTAGCCATCTTCAAGAAACGGCTAAAAACACATCTCTTCCATCTTTATTTAACCCTCTAACTCTAGCACTCTCTATTCTAATTCTTTTTTATCTGTCTGTCTTTTTATTTAAAAATACCCACACACACTTGACCCTCTATCAATTGCATATTTATTCTCTGCTTGTTTTTCTTGAAAAACTAACACTAGCTTTCTTTTTTCCTATTCTATACTTGTTTCTTTAAAAAAAACACAAACTCTAGATTTATTGTATTTCTATATTCTATCTATTTGTTTTCTTTATAAAAAATAAATAAATAATTAAAAAAACACCTAGATTTTTTCTTTTTCTGTATTCTATGTACTTGTATTCTTTACAAAAAAAAAACAAAAAAAAAACCTTGCTACATATACTGCGTTAGGCTAACCGAGACTTGTCATAGCGCTTGCATATTGTTACACTTTTGTTGGTTTTGATTGCTTCTATTGTCCTCATTTGTAAGTCGCTTTGGATAAAAGCGTCTGCTAAATGACTAAATGTAAATGTATTATCAGTGCTGAAAACCATCTTGCTGCTTAATATTTTTGTGAGATATATATATATATATATATATATATATATATATATATATATATTTTTTTTTACCAGGAATCTTTTATGAACAGAAACGTCAAAGAACAGCATTTATTTAAAATAGAAAACTTTTGTAACTTTATACATGTCTTTATTGACTTATTATAATTAATTTATTTGATCAATTTAATGCATCCCTGCTGAATAAAAGTTTAAATTTCATTGTCTTTTCTTGCTTACTGTACCACAAACTTTTGTATGGGACTATAACATGGTTTCCACAATATATTAATTAGGAAAAGATGTTTTCATCACTGATAATAATAGAACCATTACAATAATGATGAATGTTTCTTGAACAGCAAATCAGCACATTTAAATGATTTCTAAAGGATCGTGTGACACTGAAGACTGGAGTAATGACTTTTTAAAATACATTAAAATAGATATTTATAAAGTGAATATAATTTATATAGTGAATTATATTTCACAATGTTATTTTTTTTTATTGTATTTTTGTAGCCTTGGTGAGAATGAGATCTCTTTCAAAAACATTAAAAAATCACAATTATTCCAAACTTTTGAATGGTAGTCTATAAAGTATTTTACAAAGACATCAAATGTGGTTCAGCATAATAATTTTATAAATTTGTTTATACAACTTGAAATGTTAAAGAGCATATTAAATGCATGCAATCTTAACATTCATCAAGATTATTAAATGTTACTGTATTCATGATACCAAGAAATCAAAACACTTCTTAACAGTGCAGCGCTTAGAAAATCTTCTTGGTAACATACAGTATATAACAGTGACTGATGATAAGCTGGCATGAGTCAAACAGACTCACAAATGTATATTTGAGTTAGAAGCAAGATCATTACTGCAGGGGTTGATTTTGCACAGTATGACAGAGCCTAGAGGCCTATACCAGAAAATACTGGAAATTTTTCCAGTATTTGTGTACAATGATGATGTGCCTCTATATTAACATTTCTGCCTTTAAACCCCCATAGGCTTCAGCTGCATAGAGCTTAATCTTGTATTTATTCATGTTAGTTGAACATTGCATTGACATGTTTAGTGTTTTTTTTCTTTTTGTTTTCTGCAGGTGTTATAGCAGGAGTTCTTGTGTTTTGCATCTTGGTTATCATTATTTGTGTTGCTGTCTTTGCATGGTGCCGCTATGGTTCTGCAAAGCATAATAGGTATGATTTTTATTGATTGATTGATTGATTGTCTGGGATTATGGGTTTCTTTCATAATATAATGCAATATAAGCTGTATTGGTTTTATCTCTAATGTCTTTTCTCATCTTTAGAATGCCCGAACCGCTTGTGGAGTCAAAAGTGCCCAATAAAAACAAGTATGTGTGACTCTGTTATATTGGAAAATACAGTGGCCCAAAGCAAAGTATTTGGAAGTTCACCTCAAAATTTCTCCCCATGTCATTTCCAAACCTGTGTGACTTTCTTACGTGGAGCATATATAAGAAGATATAAGAAGACATGTTGAAAAATGTCTCTCTCTTTTTTTTTTTTCTTTTTTTTTGTACAATTGAGGTCAGTGATGATTTCTTCAGAATATCTTCTGTTGTATTCTTCAGAAGAAAGAAACATACAGGTTTGAAATGATGTGAGGGTGAGTAAACAATGACTGAATTTTCAGTTTTAGATGAACTTAAGGTGAAACTCTTTGATTAGATATCAAAATGTGAAAGAGTCATGTTCAGTAGTTTTTATACACAAATGAACTTGCTTTATTAACATTTTGTTATCTAATGCTATGCTATTCAGACATTTTGTAGGTATGACAAAAGCATCTACAAATATTTACATATTTTTGTATAACAGTAAACTGTGAAATGTTTTTTCAGACCGATTCCCTTGGATAAATTTCCTGAACATTATCAAAACATGAGTCGTGATGAGAATAGAAGTTTCAGTGAGGAATATGAGGTAGGGTTTATCAAATATGAAATTACATTTTTATCTCTATCTTTTTTTTTTTTTAATCTCCGTCTGAATTTTGAGTGGCATTAAAACAGAACCAGGCCTAGTTTGAGCTCTTGCAAAGTATTTAATATTGAAAATGCCAACCTGCTTATATGTTAGAATCATCAAGTTAATACTCAGTATTGAGAGTGTTTGTTGTGTATGTTTTTACTGAATATGTTTTAACAGGACTTGAGTTCAGTGGGTATAGAACAGTCTAGTATTGCAGCTCTTCTGCCTGAAAACAAGGATAAAAACCGATTTTCCAACGTTTTAGCCTGTAAGTGTTTACACAAACAAACACACACACACACTCTCTCTCTCACACACACAATACCGCACAGTGTCTGTCTAGGAAAATGTCATTTTATCCTCCTTTCTCTGTCTTTAAGATGACTCCTCTAGAGTGCATCTCACCATAAATGATGAGGGTGATTCTGATTATATCAATGCTAACTACATGCCAGTAAGTATATTAAATTATATTACAGAGCACTACCTCGCTTGTATCTCTAGAGAAAATGCTCCTGGTGGACTGACATTTGTTTATGTGCATATCAGGGCTACGACAATGTAAGCAGGCAGTATATAGCTGCTCAAGGTCCTCTGCCATCCACTGTCAATGATTTCTGGAGAATGGTTTGGGAGAAAAGGTCACAGGCCATCGTCATGGTAACCAACTGTACTGAGAGTGGAAGGGTAAGGCAAAGTTCAGAATAGAAGACTGCTTACTGCATTAAGTGTTTATGAACTTTCATTTTTTAAAACACTATGTAGTGATGCATGAAACCGTATTATGCTACATTATTGTTGCATAATGTTTAATTCAATTATCAGAGCTGAAAAAATGTTTTGTTAGGCATTTTTAATCCAATTTTGTGTAAGACAGTTTTTCACATATAATGATTTGGTTGCATCATTTTTATAATAACATTTTTAACACTACAGCAGATTTGTCCTCTGCACTTGGTGCAGTTATTTGAACTTATTTCTGATTTAACTTCTCCAGGTCAAGTGTGAGCAATACTGGCCACTGGACTACACGCCGTGTCTCTACGGAAACCTGCTTGTCACAGTGAAATCAGAGGATAAATTTCCATGTTGGACTCTGCGAGAATTTAATGTCAAAAATGTGAGCCGAAATATTTATTTCTTTTTTATGACAATAAAATGAAATGTAATATTCAGAGCAACATCCCAGACTGCCTAACATTGTCTGAAATGATTATAAATATTAGTGTTTTTGGGGGTGCCAAACACAGTTGTAAGTTGTACTGTAAGTATAAAACCCTTATGAGAGAATAATTAGATAATCCACTCATTTCTTGGGATCCTTCAGCAGAATCTACAGAGCGTAGGTGCTACACACAGGGAGAAATAGCACAATAACACTTTTACAGACTTAACCACATTGTACTCTTATCATTAGTTCATCTGGTATTCAGGAATAATAGTATGCATTCTGCTTTCTCGTTATTACTCACTGTGACTGGGTGGGCCAAGTTCACCACTGTTCACCACTGATGTGATTTCACAAACTTGTCAAGGTTCAAGAGTTCTTTTTTTGTGGCTTACTTTGAAATAGCTATAAAATGTTTGTTTTTTAAAAATATATTGAAATCATTTTAAGAGATCAGGAAAAATCGGATTCCTCCTGATATGAGCCATTTACCTTGAATATGAATATATTAGCACATCACTGGTCAGATTAGAATAAGACACAGTCTATTTCTGTCTATTTTTGTCTATAACAGAAAGACACCTCTGAGACCCGAACACTGAGGCACTTCCACTTCACAGCATGGCCGGATCACGGTGTTCCTGCTGGCACAGAGGAGCTGATCCAATTTAGAGGACTCATCCGTCAGCACATAGAGAGCTCTTTCTCTGCAGGGCCGACGATTGTACACTGCAGGTGACCACTACTCACTTTGAAACCCAACTCAAACATTAACTTAATGTGAATAATGAGCTGACAGCAAGGCAATATGAAGAGTGAGCATTAATAAAAAATTACACTGACAAAATAAAAAAAGCCAAGTTTTAATCCTTCTGTATTTCTGTCACAATCTCTGTACTCTAGTGCCGGAGTGGGCCGGACAGGTACCCTGATTGCGCTGGACGTCCTGCTACAGCAGCTGCACAAAAAGAAGGCAGTGGGAATTGCAGCGTTTGTAAAGCAAATGAGACTCAGCCGGCCACTAATGGTGCAAACTGAGGTAACATTGTTTCGATCCATAACTGTAAAAGGCATTTATTTTTAGAGCAATTTAGCATTGAATTGGGTTCTAGGTGTTGTTATTATTATTGTGGTGATTTATTTTGATAATGATGAATATAGCCTATTTGGGTTATGGCTAACTTTTTCCTGGAGGATCCAAACACATATATATATGCATTTGGGAGACTGTATATTTTACAGTATGTAACCACATTTATCATGGGATAATGCTAAAATATAAAACTACTCAAAAGTTTATGTACTAATGACTAGTGTGCTTTTGGAAGTTTATTAAAAGCGGTCTTCCCTGGATTCATGCTAATGAGTAAAGTATCAGTAAACATCAAAATCACACAAGACATAACTAAGAACTGAAACACTCCAATTTATATAACTAGTAGCAATAAAACAAAGAAATATACGAATTCTCATTATTCCATATATACATACAGTGATGTTACTGCTAATTCTACAATTAAGTTTTAAGACTTGAAAGCAACTCCAAGAATTAATAGCAAAGTACAGTAACATGTAGTAAATATTTATAACAGCAGTTGCTATCAGCGAGTTTTGAGTTATCAACTTATTTTGAGTTCAAACATTTCAAAACCTCTTTGGTCTAACAGGATGACATCTGTATTTTTATGATTATTATATTATGTAATTACAGGTAATAATTTTATCACTTGGAAATAAGGAAATGTGTATTCTTGGCAGACACTCTTTACTTTTCATCTGTTTAATGCTTATCTGTCTCTTACAGTCTCAGTATGTGTTCCTGCACCAGTGCATCATGGATACTTTACAACCCAAAGTTAAGTCAGAGCCTCTCTGTGAAAACACAGACATGATCTATGTCAACGCAATAGCATTAAAAGAATATGAAAAACAAAGTCAAATATGAACAGAAATATCACGTGATCCAATGACTTAATAAAAACCATAAATAAAAACTGAAAACCTGGATTGTTATTATTATTAATATTATTTTATTTTATATAAATACACTCTTCTGCTAACAAGGCTGAAAGACACTGGCCATGGTATTTTGAGCCTAAGCTATAAACCACTAAAAGTTTACCATCTTAACTGCCAGTCTTTATTTAACTAAATATCTGTGTATATAGGCTTGTTTTTAATGTTAAATTTTAGTTTGATAAGCTGTGGTCTTTGAAAGGAAACTTTCCTTTGAGCTTTACTTACTGCTGCTTATTTTGCACATTGCTTTTAAATTAAAATGTTTTGTTAAAATTGAAATGAGAGATGGTCTATTTAATATCAACTGAATTCAATTTGTTTTAGATTAATATCGAAAAAAAATTTTTTTTATATATATATATATTGCCAGTGTCATGTATTCTCAGCTGCCTGTCGTATAACATGCTTTAAAGGAATAGTTAATCTAAAGACAAACAAATGTGTGATAATTGTGTAATTATTGACATCAGGACTGGGTACCCTGATTTAAATAATCTCATATCTGAATGTAAAATAGAGAATGCCGGGAATGGGAAAGGTTTTGCTTCACAGATATTGCTTCTGCGAACTGTTGTTACATGAAAAGAGCTGTGTAAACATTCTTCAAACAGTTTGTATTTCTTTAACTAACAATCCAAGTTTAAGATTAAGTTGAAGTCACATTTGTGAAATTTCAGTCACTTTCACATTTTTGGATAAATAATGTTGTGTGTTACATGTTTTGGTATTTGCTGTCATGTCATTTTTTTTTTTTGCAGTTTAGTAAAAACGGAAATGTAACTGAACTGTAACTTTTGAATACATTTACATCATGTCCTAATCAGGCACAACATGTTATGCCACAAGCAATTTGTAAAGAATTAACTTAAAAATTATTTTAAAAAGTACCAGGTATTAACATATTTTTTTGGACATGGTACCACCGTAATACATGTTTTCGGACACAACCATGGCAACTCTTTTGGTGTATATATAAATATGATAATCATTCACTATTGTGCTGTATGTGAAAGTACCATGGTATTACCAGCTGATAGCATCACTGAGTACCACTGCAATACCATTTCTTGTATTAATAAGTGAGTGCCATTTCAGTCTTCCATAAATATTTTGCTTTTATTCACATCACTTGTTGACAAATATGAATGTATTAGCGTTAACTTATTATGATCAGTTATTAACTGAATAAAACCATGTGAAGGATCAACTGGCATTGGCATGCATTTGTCTGTGTTCATTTCATTAATAGTATTCAGTAAATGGTTTAAACTGTAATGGTTTCTGGCTTTTTGCTATCACAACTGTTCTTTCTGCTCACATCTTATTCACCTTCATCTTCTGCAATATTAAAAAACATTTCTATCATTTCATCTTTAGTGTCTTCCATGTAGTCAAATGGCTGCTCTGCCATGATGTTCACCACCTCTGATGGTAAATGGAGCGGCTCTACGCTAAAATCCAAGGGTAACGGCACGGAGAACTTCTTGCAGATGTTGTGCAGGACACAGCAGGCTTTGATGGTACATGCCACTGACTCGGGTGACTGAATGGAGCCGATGTCACGCAGGCACTGGAAACGGCTTTTCAAACTGCCAAAGACCTGTTGTGCACGGCCGTGTAGCTGAGCGTGTGCTTGGTTAAATCGCAGGGCTGCGTTGCTTTTGATGCGAAAAGACTCAACAGGTGTCAACACGTGTCCACAACCGTGCAGACTTCTGCTACCTGTGGGAAACAAAGCCAAAAAGATAAGAGGGGGAAGGGGCAATTGTAACAGTAAATTTCCTGACAGGAGTTTATTTTAAATCATTATTTAATATTCTATGTTTTACAGCATAGAATTGCAGGCAAGTTAGGTTTATTATTATTCAGAAGTCTTTGAGAGTTGAATTATATAACTGACTCACAAAAAGTATTACAGGGAAGCTATGTGGTAAATAACATAATATAATATAAAATATATAAACATTATGGTCTCTACATTTTATTGAAAAGGATTTAACTAAATAATTTACTGATAATAGAGCACATTGCATGCCTCTCATGTTCACTAAGGCTGCATTTATTTGATCAGAAATACAGTAAGAAACAGTTTGTGAAATATTACAACTTAAAATACCTGTTTTCTATTTGAATTTAAAATGTTATTTATTCCTCTGATGACAAAGCTGAATTTTCAGAAGCCATTACTCCAATCCTTCAGAAATCAATCTAATATGCTGGTCAAGAAACATTTCTCGTTATCATCAATGTTCAAAACAGTTGTACTGCCTAATATTTTCGTTATTATTATTAGGATTCTCTGATGAATATAAAATTCAAAATAACAGTATTTGTTGAAGAAATGGTCAATTTTAACTAATCTTTATTACATAAAAAAGGCCGCATCAAAACGAATTGACAGTAATTTCATATACATAAAAAGCCAATTAAATGCAAGTAAAGAGACTAATGTTTCAAATAACTTCGTGAAAATAAAATGTCAACTTATGAGTGAAATTATCCATCGTCATTCACGTAACAAATATATTTATGTAAAAATGAAACACATATTCGGAAATGTACTTATTAAAATAGGCCTATATAAAAGAAAAAGTGATCAAATTTTATTATATTTTAAATGATTTAAGTCTTTTAGCTGACAACTGGGTAAAACCTATTTGTTTAAAAGATAGTGGCAAAGATTGGTAATTATTCAAAATAACAATTAATTCGTTTTTTGGGGTGGGGCGTGGCTTCGCTGACTGAATGACATCTAATGATTCTTGTTCTAAATATGCCTGATAAGAAAATTTATTTATTTTTTAAATTTTATTTATCTGTTTGTTTTTTTATTCATTCATTGGTGTTACATTGAATGATTTTTCCCCCCGCAGGTAAACAAGACACATTCTAATGTGCGGGAAGTTTTATCACGCTTCTCAGCTTACCAACAACCCACGTGTGACCGTGTTGAAATATACTGAACTGTCTGCCAATGTCCGAGTTCTCCCAAAGAGAGTGTTCAGGAGTTCCTCCAGGACAGCACTGCTCCAGACTCAAGAGATTCCCGTCCACGTCGAATATGACCTGCATCATGACTGAATGATAACCCAGAGTGTTCATATACATGTGCTCCTCCCCAAGCGGAGGGCTCACCTTCACATGCAGATACTCCAGCACTCCCACAACATGCGGGATGCCGCTCAGGTTCTTAAAGGCTTGTGCGGCACCCATGCGGTCATTGTAACTGTTCGGGAAAGTGATGAAATCAGGACTCATGTCTGATAAGAGTTTAGTAATGGTCTTCACCGCCTCGCCCGCTGCTGTCTGATCTATTCCTAGGCGGTCTGTGATTTTACCAGGAAGAGACCCTTGTGCGAAGTAGGCAAGCGAGGTCAGAATGTTGGCTTCTGCGGAGGTCAGGCTGTGGCCGGGCGCAAACACGTCTTTCTTTAAACGTGCCTGGATGAAATCAATAATGAACCGCAAACACTGTCGATTGAAATGTAAAGTCTGAGAAATAAAGCGATCATCCAATTCGTCCAGGACACTGTGCGTTTCGGAGACAGAGATGGACTCGCTGATGCTGGATTGTTTGTCTTGTGTTGTGTTGCTGATGCTGATGCTGGGTGATGATGAGTTGTTACACACTCCATTTGTGAATAACGTTAAATCATCATGGACCGCAAACCACAGCGCTCCAGCTAAAGACATTATGACCAGCTGAAGAAAAATAATAACCTGTATTAGTCTTCCTTTCGGTTATATTTGTTTAAAAATAGATGTATTGACCGTCGGTTGCTCTGTGGCAGGACAGCAAACTACTAGTGAACTGGACGATAACAAGAATCTTCAGATAGCCCTAGTCCATGAAAAATCCAGTTTAACTGAGTGGAATAACGACCAAGCATTCCTTAACCCATCTCTTTTGCATTATATCAATATATACATCTGACCGCCAGCCAATGTAATTAAAAACACACATTTTAACTAAAAAACACAAGAAATTACTAAGAAACATGCCTGAGTTGTTCGTGTTAAAACATCCTAGTCATGGGAAAATTTGTTTTAGATTTCATAATAAAAGTCTGACTGGCAGCGAGATGCAAATGAAGAAAATTAAGTACAAAACATAAAAACAAAATAGATTCATGACTGAGACTGCAATTAATTAATTGAAGCTTTATTACACAGGATTTACTTTGGCAAACTATTAGTTTCAGTTTCATATTTGCATACACAGTAAATATCACAAAACATGTTTTATATTTCACTTTAAAACCTATAGGAAATACAAGATAATATGTTTTGTGTAGTAAAACTTTTTTTTTTTCTAATGGTAGATTTCAGATTTGATTAAAATATTTGGTTCAGCTAGGCAGATATATTAATTTATTTGTAGACAGAATGTTTACAATTTGTATGGTTTGTTGTTGTTGTTGTTGATGTTTTTTTAAGCATATTTTGGTTATCTGGGAAAGAATTGGAATTCTATTTGGATCCAATGCGAGGTCTATCATTTGCCGTTTGGAAATTTATGGTGTCGTTTCTTGGTAAGGTTTGACAATGAAATGGAGGGTTGAGAGTGTAGCTATTGACGAGTTTGTAATTATTATTAGCGTTTTTTGGGTGACTTTTACTTTGGTATTCCGAACTACTGATTGTCATTTCATTTTAATGCAACGTGAAACAGTGAAGTGTGACACAATGTGCCACTATAAACTAAGCAAAACAACAGATCAAAGACGCATTAATTTCCCCTAAATTATGGCTTTAACTTTAGGTAGAATATCTGCTAATAATAGCTTTAGGAGGGCAATTCACCACATGAATTTAAACTCAGTGAAAGGACAAAGATTTTACAGCACCATTTCAAAAGAAGAAATAAAAAGCGCTAACCCAGGTAAAGTGTTAACCGAGTTTCCGGTTTTTGTCAGTAGAGGTCAGTATAAACTTAAAAGATTACTATATATATATATATATATATATATATGTGTGTGTGTGTGTGTGTGTGTGTGTGTGTGTGTGCGTGTGTGTGCGCGTGCGTGTGTATGTGTACTTGTTTTTATATTCCGGTGGGGACTTAAACCTGAATACACACAGACTCATGGGGACTTGTGTCACGGTGGGGACCTAAATTGAGGTCCCCACGGGTAAACAAGCTTATAAATCACACAGAATTAAGTTTTTTGAAAATCTAAAAATGCAGAAAGTTTCCTGTAAGGGGTAGATTTAGGTGTAGGGTTGGTGTAGGGCGATAGAAAATACGGTCTGTACAGCAGAAAAACCATTATGCCTATGGAGAGTCCCCACAAGGATGGCAAACCAGATGTGTGTGTGTTTGTGTGTGTGTGTGTGTGTTTCTTTTCTTTAAAGCTGCTTTGAAACAATCTATATTTTGTAAATAAATGAATAAAATTGACTTGACTTGTCCGGGTTCCAGCCGCAGTAAGTTTAGAGTGTCCCCCTGTAAGAGGGGGCTCTGATTTTCACTAACTACTACTGGCCAGTCAGCTGTGACTTTGTGAACTGTGAGTTGGACTTCAGAAACAGTACAATGGGTGAATAGCCTTTTATCGTAGTTTATTTTCAACAGAAATCTAGTTTTGGTCATAATGTCAGCGATTACAGTGTGTATATGGTTAGACACAAAAGATTATTTAGATTAGCTGACCAGAAACATTACGACCTTGCTCTGTTAAAAGGTTCGGTGACGGGTCTAGGCTTTCATATTTATTAAATATTTAACCAGTACAATTAGTAAAACTCGGTTCACATACAGTATATGATGACATTAATTACAAAATAGTTAATCCAGGAAAACAAAGTGGCCAGAGCAGATGTACAGCGCATCAGAAATACGAACGGGTGTCAAAATAATGTGAGCCATCTATCTTTGCGACATGTCGCACACGTCCAGTGTAGATGTGAGACTTTGTCAGATTTATAAATGATCTGTGAAACATTGGTTAATTTTATTATTAATTACAAAAAAACATTTATTATTATAACATTTATTGGTGACCATAAGATACTTCTTTTAAAAACACTAATAGTGTTTCTTAATAATATCATAAATCCACTATATATACACTGGGAGTGAAAAAATTGGAATAATTAAGATTAATAATTATAATAACACCAAATATGTTATAATAATAAATAATGTTTCTTGAGCAAAAACTAAATATATTAGAATGATTCTGAAGACTCCTATGACGCTGAAGACTGGAGTAATTCCTGCTGAAAATTCAGCTTTGCAATCACAGGAATAAATTACGTTTTAAAATATGTGAAAATAGAATATAGTTATTTTACATTGTAATAATATTTCACTGTATTGCTGGTTTTTACTGTATTTTTTGGATCAATTAAATGTAGCATTAGTGTGCATAAGAGACATTAAAAAAAAGTGTGAATGTCATTACACTATGCATTTATCAAAGCAAATATGGTTTATTTTAAAGAAAATTGGCACAAGCACTTTTCAAGCAAAACATTTCACAAAAGAAAGTTTGTTTGTTTTTAAAATGATAAAATCATAGATATTTGAAATAACTGACACTCGATTTAATATTTTATCTAATGCAATGACGTGTCTTAAGTGTCCAAAATGTATATCACTGTATGACACATATGCTGCGTATACTGTACTTATTTGACATGTTTTATTGTTTATATTGTATACCTGCCAACAGATTATATTGAATGTTCATGCATTTCCTTTTGTGATTGTGGAAGGTGCAGGTGGGACTGTGATTTCTGAGAGGAGGGGTACGGTGATGGTTATTGGGATTAACCGTCCTGAAGCACGTAATGCAGTAAATCAAGAGACTGCTCAGAGACTGACTGAGGAGGTGTCAGCCTTTGAGCAGGACAACAGCCTTAATGTGGCAGTGCTTTATGGAGTTGGTAAGTTCACTTACACACTACTATTGATGCGAACTTTGGGGCGATTTGATGGTTAGTGAAAATAATAAATATGTCATCTGATTGAGCAGTAAAGAAAAATAATAGTTTATACATGCACTTTTCCCTGATTTTTGTTTTCCCTCACAGATTTTGCTGTGAAATTTGTATTGTATTATATATATATATATACTTGGTTTTGTCTAAAGCTTACTAACATTTTCTTGAAACGTGCCTCCAAACTAAAAGCTGTTAAATCTTTGACTAAGTTGGCAGCACATGGCTATAAGAGTCCTGTGTTATGTCAAAGCCTGTAAAGACAATATTACCACACTGAAAACAACTATCCTAGGCCATCAAATTGCACACCCTCAATAGAAATAATTTGTTCAACCTGGATCAACCATCTCTGCTCAAATTTCCTAAATCACCTTTATCATGAGTCAAATGAGAGGTTTTGCTCTCTCTCACACTCTAAACCTGGAGCTCAGCCAGAGGACTGTCTGCAGGTGAACTGAACACAGTAGATAACATTACATAGACAGCAACATAAAGAATGTGTGATGACAGTAATTGCTTGAGCTTTGAAGAGGTGAATGAGTGCCAGAGGTAATGATGGCCACACAAGAACTCCCTTATTTCACCAGAACACAGGCTCAGGTCTGTGTTAATGTCTACCATGTCTTAGACATTTAAAGGGGCATTAAAATGCAATTGAGCGCAAACAATGTCACTTACTGGTCTAGATTTTACTAGTCCATTAGGAAGCCATTACGAAAATTGAGTCCATGTTCACATTTCAGCTAAATTATGAATAACTGTTGTTTTATTGCTTAGTTCAAGCTGTGATATGTTAAAATACACTGAAGAACTGTTTTAACTGGTAATTTAAAAAAAAAAAATTATCATTTGAAAGTTTAAAATGACTCTTGTAATTAGCATGTATTCCCTCGTGAAAAAGGAAGTGTGCTTAATTGTGGTAAATGTGCATTTGTAGTGTACTTCAAAGTATATATATATATATATATATATACAGTGCCCTCCAAAGATATTGGAACAGTAAAGACAAAATTGCTCTGTTGGCTGTGGAGTCAAGACATTTACAAATATGATTAAAAGATGAATATGAGATAAAACTACAGAATGTCACATTTTATTGGGTGATTCAACACATAGATGTGTTACCAGCTAAGAAGTTCAGTACTTTAAGAGTTTCATCCCCCTATCTGATGTAAGAATAAGTATTGGAACAGTTGCCTCACGGGTCTTTATAAGTGATCAGCTGTGTCCTGTTGCATTAATTCTTCAGATATTAAATGCAGGGAATGTGTCGTATCAGTTATATCCATTACTTCTGTATTCTGAATCTTGCATTCGATGATGACACACACAAACCTGGATGAAGATGAGGGAGCTGACTTTGAGAGGAAAGTAAGCAATTTGGATGCTAAAAGAAAAGAGGAAGTCAATTAGAGCTATAGCAAACAAAAGGGCATGGAGAAATCAAGAGTTTGGAAACTACCATACGACACCAGCAACCAACAACTACCTGATTGAGTTGAGAAACAACAGTAGTTGATGACAGACAATTAAAAGCTGTGAAAATGAACCCTAAAAGACGTGTCTGTAAAATCACCAACAACTTCCAGAAAGCTGGGGTGATGCTCTGACAATCTACTGTCCTCAGGAGACTTTGACACAGAATTACAGATGCTACACAGCAAGATGCAAACCTCTGACCAGCACCAAAATAGAAAGGCAAGATTAGAGTTTGCAAATAAGCACAAAGGTGAGCCAGAAGAGTTTTGGAACTGTGTTTATGGACCAATGAGACAAAGATGAACCTTTATCTAAGTGATGGGAAAGCAAAAGTGTGGAGAAAAAAACAGAACTGCAAATGATCCCAAGCATACAGTCTCATCTGTAAAGCATGGTGGAGGTGGTGTCATGGCATGGGCATGCATGGCTGTCTCTGGAACAGGCCCTCTCAACTTTACTGATGACTTAATGTATGATGACAGTAGCAGAATGAATTTGTAAAGGTACAAAACCGTCTTGCCTACCAATATTCAAGAAAATGCCACCAGATTCATTGGGAAGTGCTTCATATTGCATCAGGACAATGACCCAAAACAACTGCCAGTTCAGTCAAGGAATTTATAAGGGCAAAGAAATGGAAAGTCTTAGATTGCCCAAGTCAATCTCCAGATTTAAATCCGATTGAACATGAATTTCACCAGCTGGAGAGGAGAGTAAAGGCAGAAACGCGCCAAAACAAGCAACAATTGGAATTGGCTGCATTAAAGGCTGGGAAAAGTATTTCAAAGGATGAGACCAAGAGTCTGGTGATGTCTATGGGTCACAGACTCACTGCTGTGATTGTGCGCAAGGGATCTGCAACTAAATAATAGCTTTTAATCTTTTATATCTGCCTCATGTTCAACTGTCCCAATACTTATGCTCACATCAATGAGTGGGATGAACGCTAAAAGTGCTGTTATTTTTATTTGGTAACACATCTATGTGTTGAAACGGCTAATAATAAAATGTGACATTCTGTAGTTTTGTCTCATATTCATCTTTTAATCATATTTGCAAATGTCTCGACTCCACAACCAACCTAGCAATTTTGTCTTTACTGTTCCAATACTTATGGAGGGCACTGTGTGTATATATATATAAAACTGTATAAATATAACTGTAAAATATAATAATAATTTTGATATAATTAAATAAAAGACCACTTAAGTGTATTTAAAGAAAGAACACTTTAATGACTTTGTTTTTTACACACTTACCCCTGGTTTCACAGACAAGGCTTAAGCCTAGTCCTAGACTAAAATGTAAATCTGAGCTGTTTCAACTGAAAGAAACTTGCCCTAACTGATCGTAAAACATGTCAGTGCCTTTGTTTTGTCTTAAGATGCACACCAGTAATGCTTTTTTCTAAGTCATGTTTATAAAAATTACTTAAATGTCCTAACTGAACTATGGCCTAATCCTGGTTTACGCTAAGCCCTGTCTATGAAACCGGGCCATAAGTACACAAACGTGCACTTTGTAATAATGTCAAATTAAAAGTTCTACTTTAAAGTGAAGTTTAAATTATTGTTTTAATAATCCTTTGTTGTGCTTTAATAAAGTACATTTATTTTTGATGTGTTGACTAACATGCCTAAGCACATGTAAAGTACTTGATTATAATTTTATATAATAATTATATAATAGTTATATAATAATTTTAAATGCATTAAATTGCAACTTCATTATGACAAATTAAAACACATAACATTTAAATACAAGTTTCATTAGAAATTACATTAAAGTATATTTCAGTTTACCATAAACGCTTGTCATACTTTTAGCATTACACTGTAACCATATATAATATATATATATATATATTTATGAAAATGTAATATTAATTTCCTATGATGGCAAAGCTAAATTTTCAGCAGCCATTACTCCAGTCTTAAGTGTCAAATGATCCTTCAGAAATCATTCTTATATGCTGAAAGTTCAGATATTTTGAAGAATATATGATGCACCCCGTTGACTTCCATAGCATTTTTCTTTTCCATACAATGGAAGTTAATGGGGACTAGCAACTGTTTGGTTACCCACATTCTTCAGAAATCTTCTTTATGCTCAACAGAAGAAAAATTCACACAAGTTTGCAACAAGTTGAGGGTCAGTAAATGATGACAGAATTTTCATTTTTAGGTAACTATCCTAACTAAGTCCTGCTTAAGTGAGGAAAAAGCTTTAAAGTTCAGTTATTCGCAATTAATGTAAATTGAAACTTTTTTTATTTAATTGCAGTTAACATGTAATTAATTGCTCAAATTGTAAAACAGTATATTACACCTGTATTAAGTCCTCTTTTTAAAAATACGCTAAAGTGGACTTCTTTTTCACATGGGTTGCCTTGTCAGTTAAATAATCAAGTTGTTTGTTTCAGGAGGGAATTTCTGTGCTGGTATGGATCTGAAGGAGTTGGCCCAGAGCTCTGGTTCTCTCAAACTGGAGCAAGATGTCTGCCGTGGTCCTGGTCCCATGGTACGGAGTGGTCCTTCTTAGATGCAGTATTGCATAGTAATACTAGAGATGTCATTTAATACAGTTCCTTTAAGTCCGCTATAATATTATAACTAATAAATATCTCTGGCAACAAAAATAGTTTTCATTACCATTTTCCACTGTTTCTATGACGCATTAAATTAAAATGTCTACCAAAATGTTCACAATGGAACAAACATTGCAGTCATTGCAACAGATTTTTCTTTACTTTGCATTGGGAAAAAGCATGGCAACCAAAAAGATTTGCATTTTGGTTACATGCCCAGAGCCACTGCTGTTACATAAAACTATGATTTGGTAGTGCTCATGACTATTTTGCTAAGAGAGAATCAATAAAAGAGAGGAATCCAGAACCAGCTCTCTTGTCTCTGTACTCTTGTATGTTCACACCAAATATTTGTCTTGCTGTGAACAGGTCTTCAGACTTAAACAAGAATTTTTTTTTTGCTAATGTTCTTTTAAGACTTTTATTTGTAAATAAGCTTTGTTGTTATTGATCGTCTTCTTCACATGTGAAACAAGTAACATGTACCACATAAGCGACAGAGAGCATCGGCAACTGCCAATAGTAGAACAAACTGCGAAGCTCACATGCTCTATGATACATTTGGATGATACTCCCACTAGTAACAGTGACTTCATAATTGACATCTGACTCTCATGTTTGCAGACCTACAGCTTGGTTCAAAGGGTAGAAGAGCAATATACTGATGTGTGTTGTTTGTTGTAGGGGCCGTCTCGTATGAGGCTCTCAAAACCCTTGATTGCAGCAGTCAGTGGGTACGCTGTGGCTGGGGGTCTGGAGCTGGCCCTGCTGGCGGACCTTAGGGTGGTCGAGGAGAGCTCCATCATGGGCATTTTCTCCCGCAGATTTGGTAGGTATTGTTTTCTCTTTTGTTGTACTTAGATGATTTTTTTGCTTAAAGTTGAGGTAAGAGTGGCATCAGACAACATTGCTTTGTTTGTTCAACTCTGAACCTGGGTTGGGGGAAGGGGTTTGTGGTTGGGAGATTTTTCTTCTAAAAACAATCCTGAAATACCATAAAATACCATAAAAACTTCCGTTTAAATAACTTTAAAGTTATGATAATTTTTTGGACAAAAACAAAAGTTTTATAAAATCATAAACCTCACATAATATATAATAAAATATACAGTGTATGTTATATTTGGTTTGAAAAACAGCAGATGGGGTTACTTACTTGAACCCCCAAAATCAGAATAACCAAACAGAGTAGATAAATGGTACAGTGCATCAGCTTAGGACACACTCAAAGAAACACATCAAAATCAGAGACAACAAATAAGAAACACCACCATGGCAGGTGTCATTTGAAAAGTATCAGAGCTGTTGCCAGAAATAGCCAGGTGGCAGTGCCTTCCCTAGAGGTATATGGATGCTTACATACATACATGTACACATCACACATGCAAGATTTGTCAAGCATGAGAAAAACAAATGGAACAATAAAAATTCTCAGAAATTTTTACTTAAATTAGTTTGCTCAAGCATGTCGCCAAATAACGTGTACCTTCAGCATAATTTGTCTATGCCAAAATATGTGAGAATATATGTTTTCAATGGATTTTAAAAATTGGCTTTGCTTGAGAAAACATAGAAATATACAGTTACAACTTTTTTCGTTACAACTTTTTAAATTTTTCATTTAGTAATGTTAGTTTTTCTTCAAATACAACTTGATTTTCTGCAATCGAGATCATGTTTTCTGGTTGGGCGAGCAATTCACGGACAGCTTTTCCTGTGCATGAAATCACCCACATGCCAATAAACCAATGGGAACTTGGAGGAGTAATGATGATTCACAGCAGTGAATGTGTAGGTGCCATATATGTTGTGTATACACTCACCCAAATCCCTCTGTAAGTGGCACATAGTTGCAGAAAATTGTCATTTGGCAAATAAATAATTTACAGACAGTTACATATGTAACATTTTATTATGTATGCTTTATGTTACACCTCAAATGACAAGGGAATTTATATTGTTGTTAATATTTATTAGCCAGTCCCTGAGCTCATTCTCTCAAATGGCTTGTGTATGCAGAGCATTTACAGAATATATGGTCTGCACCCCCCTGGATTACTATATTCATGTACCATGATATTACCATATTGTACAGTAGTACTTGCAGGATTCTATAAATGGCTGTATGATGAGTAATAAAAGAAAATGTGTCAATTTCAATCCAAACACAGTAAATTCAATCCTGCAATACTAAACTATTGTGGACAGGCTTTCCAGGACATAGAAAGAGAAGAGAAATTTGATGCAGTTTCATTTTGCATGTACTAGTTTCTCTATGCTACAGATATGACCACAGTGTGTATAAATATGCCAGCAGTGCTATAATTTACTGCCAGGAACTGATTTTTCCAGCTGCTTGTTTAAAACATAGAGCCATCATCATGACCCTCTCTCTTTCATTAAACCAAGCATCCGGGCATTGCCCGCATGTGCCTATGAACCCGTTCCTCAGACTGTTTGCCTCTACTGTACTCCCGCCACCCAGGAAGACATGATGCCTGCTGTCTTAAAGTCTTTACTAGCGCTGTGCAGTAATGATTAGTAAAATTGTTTGTGCAATGAAAAAATGTTGGTGCTTGCTAAGACAATTGTCTGCATTAGTATTGTTCTTATTTAAGAATTTGATCAAACCTATAACCCTTAAAAGATTAGCTTGTAACTTTACCTGTGCTACTTAGAAGGAATGAATGATACCTCAAATCATGTGTTTTGGTGAGGTGAGGTATGCAATTACTTTTCTTATTAGAGTTGAACTAGAACTTGTAATTACAATTACAATTCTCAAAGTTTCCAAATTATTTCAAAAGTTCTTAAAGTATATAACAGCAAATGAGCCAAAACTCACAAATACAATGACTAAGTAAACAATGACAAACAATGACAATCAACAAGATAAAAAGGTCTTAACACATTTTTCTACTAAATTACCATTTATTTTGGAAAACATGCTGTCACAACCCACCCCCCCCACCCCCCCCACCTTCTCTTTCTCTCTGGTTTTGGAATTAGCAACAGGCTTGGGACGAGATGCATAAGAAAATAGTTCCTAAACAAAAGATCATTTTAATGACAAAAACTTGAACTGCTTACACTTCACATAATAGGCCTGTTGGTGGCACTTGGGCTTCTTTTAACTAACTATAGTTTCATCAAATGCTAGTAAGAGTTTGAATAAGAGTAAATTAAACACTTCTTACAGTTGACCCTTCGCAAAGCCATGTCACTCTCATGCCACACATCATGTTCTCACGCAGTGAAAAATACATTGTGGAGCAAGGAGTACACTGACAAAGCACCAGCAGACAAGACAGAGCAGGTTACTCCTGTTATGAAACAAAGTCTTAGCTTCAAATTTTGTAATTTTTTTGAGAAATTCAAACATTAAATACCATTTTGTGGTTCTTTAATGTGTCATGAGAGATCACTGTAGCACCTCAGTTCAAGCTGCATGCGAACCAATCATCTTTTCATATTTACTTAAAGCATGAAATAAACATGAATGAACATCAGAAGGCATTTTGTTTCAACCACGGAAAGTTGAAATCCACTGAAGTTAATCTACTTACCTGTCTGATTTGTTTGTCGGACTAAATGGCAGATTCGGTCAGATCGCCTGTCAGACATGCTTCCTGCAAAGGGTCAGTTAATGTTACATCTTCCATTTTAGCCTTTTCACATTAAAAAAACAAACAAAAAACAAACTGAAAACAGACAGTGGCTATGTAGTTTTCCACCGATTCATAAATAAGACCAGGAAAATACCACTCCATTTTGTCCTACATTGTCCAATGAAATTTGAGCTTGTTTAAAGGCTGGAATACACTACACGACTTTTAAAATCGGAAAAGATTTTGCTAGGCATCATACACTTACTGACTTTGTTCTAAAATCAGCTGAAAATATCAAACATGTTTCATGTCCTCAAACTGGATAGATTCATAGTCTGAAGCTGTGACCATCAAACACTTATGCGATTTTCTGTTAACTCAAATCTACAGACTGGCTCTGATTTTCGGCAACTAGCACCAACTTCTCCAGACTGTAAATCAGGGTAAAATTGAGGCAAAAGTTGTGTATTCCAGCCATAAAATGCCCACAATATATAGCAACGCAATGGCAATGGTGTCTCAGACAATAAGTAAAAATGAACAGGTATTTTGTTCATTTTGAGAGAGGGGCACTTTTGGTTAATTTGGGAAAAAAGGGCAGGGGTTTGAGCCCCCAAAGCACCCTCCCTCTGCACGTGCCTGCTTGCAATAAAAGATCTGAACAATGTCTTGGGGTGTGGTAACCATGACGTAAGTGGAATAATTGGCCCGTCATCATTCATACCTTACATATTTCTGTTTAATAATTCATTAACATTTACATTTACATTTAGTCATTTAGCAGACACTTTTATCCAAAGCGACTTACAAATGAGGACAATAGAAGCAATGAAAACCAACAAAAGAGCAACAACATGGAAGCGCTATGACAAGTCTTGGTTAGCCTAACGCAGTACACGTAGCTGTCAGGGAAACATCACAGTCACTTCAGTCACCGCTGTCATTAGCACCCACGATCACCAGATCCCAATCACCTGATTATTGATTCCCCGCACCTGCTGCACTCATCAAGCTCCCCTATATCAAGGCTCACTCCACACACTCTCCTCGTCCGGTCTACGGTTCACTAACCTGAACAGTACCTGACTCGCTGATGTTACTAACCTGTGTGTGTACGTACCTTCCAGTTTCCCACGTTGCTCCAGCGAAACTCCCGCATTGCTCCCGTTCGTCCTCGAACTCTCAGCTCTGGCTCACCTATAACGAAAGAGACTCTCAGACTTCAGCAAGACGTACAAAGGACTATATACAGCATATCACTCACCTGCCATTTCTCTCTGCGATCATCATATCTCCTTCTATTCAATAAACCTGTTTGCTATTGACTTACCTGTTTGTGTCTGGCCCGTTTTGTGACAGAAGCCCGGACCAGGACCAACACCTCTATGGATCCCCGTCCTCCATCAACCGCTGAGGTCCTGGAGGAACTGGTCAACACCCTCCGGGCCTCTCTCATGCCAGTCACTACCCCACCATCTGTCTCTGTAAGTCCCATGGCCCTTCCTGCTTCATATGCTGGTGATGCGGCTGCGTGTGGCGGCTTCCTTCTGCAAGTTGCTCTGTTTATTGAAATGCAGCCGCAGAGATTTATGACGGACCATTCTAAGGTAGCCTTCTTGATTTCCCTCCTTAACGGCAAAGCACTGATATGGGCCTGAGCCATATGGAACGCTAACAGTACCATAATTAATTCATATACTGCTTTTGGAAATCATTTCAAGGAAGTGTTTGGCTCTGATACAGGAGAACTCTCCGTTCCTGACCAAATTCTGCACCTCAATCAAGGCTCATCCACCACCAGTGATTACACACTCCACTTTCGTACACTAGCGGTGACTAGGGGATGGAACAAAGCCGCCCTCCTCGGTGCATACCGTCAAGGGTTAAATCCTCACATTCGCACACAAATGGCCGCCTGCGATGACACCATCGGATTAGAACGTTTCATGCAACGAGCCACTCGCATCTCCCAACGGTTGTCAGCCCCACGAAGCCACCCACCGCGTCCACTGGTGGTCCCTCAGTACCAGAGCCCATGCTATTGGATTCCACTTGACTCACTCGCGCCGAGCGCGCTTGCCGCTTCGCGGCCAGACTATGTCTTTACTGTGGCACTCCCGGACATTTTATCAGCACCTGCCCAATCAGACCCCCACGCCCTTCGGTGAGTACTCTTCAAGTAGACCCAGAAATTGCTACATTATCTCTGCCACCAGTACAACTACTCACTCCAGACTATTCTATTTCAGTCTCAGCCCTCGACGACTTGAGCTCTTCGGGCAATTTCTTATCCTATGGCCTCGTAAAACATCTCCAGCTACCTTGCATGCGCCAAGCCCGGGAGCTCCGAGTTGAGACCATTCAGGGAAAGCCGCTAGGGCATGGGAGGGTACAGTTTCACGCTCCGCCGCTGAGGTTGAGGATCGGATGTCTGCATGAGGAGATCATTTCCTTCCTGGTACTAGAGAGACCCACTGTGGATATCGTCCTGGGACGCCCCTGGCTCACACTCCATTCTCCAGAAATCAGATGGGACCTATGTGAGGTCACTCGCTGGAGCGAGTCATGCCATCGGAACTGTCTCACCGCCCTCCCCCTCCTGCTTCCACGTCCCGTCAAAACTCAAGTCGCATCTACCCTGGTTGAAAGCCCGGAGCCTCAAGAAACACCCTCCGTCCCGTGTGACTACACGGCGTTCCAGGATGTCTTCAGCAAGCAGGCAGCCACTCTCCTTCCACCGCATCGGCTCCCTAAGGGTCGAGTATACCCCCTGTCCATCCCGGAGCTCAAGGCCATGGAGGATTACATCCGGGAGGCTCTTCAGCAGGGATTCATCTGACCATCCACCTGCCCGGCAGCCTCGAGCTTCTTCTTCGTGGGCAAGAAGGACGGGGGTTTGAAGCTATGCATAGACTTCTGCATGTTGAGTTCCCAGACGGTGAAGCTGCCATATCCACTTCCCCTGGTCCCAGCCGCCCTGGAGGAACTCCGTGGAGCCTGCATCTTCTCCAAATTGGACCTGCGGAGCGCGTACAACCTCGTTCGAATCCAGGAAGGCGACGAGTGGAAGACTGCGTTCATCACCCCTGCAGGCCACTATGAATACCGGGTCATGCCGTATGGCCTGTCAAACTCACCGTCAGTCTTCCAAGGCTTCATGAACGAGGTGTTCTGGGAGTTCCTCAATAAGTTTGTGATTGTCTACATCGATGATATTCTCATCTACTCCCGGAACCTGGCCGAACATCACCACCACGTAACGCAGATCCTCCAGAAGCTCTGTCAGCATCAGCTGTATCTGAAATTGGAGAAGTGCAAATTCCATCGCTCCACGGTCCATTTCCTCGGGTACGTCATCAGTCAGAAGAGAATTCAGATGGACCAGGGGAAGGTTAAAGCCATCAGGGAATGGCCGCTTCCACAGTCGGTGAAGGAACTACAACGATTCCTGGAATTCGCTAACCTCTATCAACAGTTTGTGAAGAATTTCAGCATGCTCACGGCTCCTCTGACTTCCCTGCTACGAGGTAAACCCAAGTCCCTGTCCTGGAACAGCTTTGCCCACGAAGCCTTCGACCAGCTCAAGGAAGCTTTCAGCGCGGCCCCCATCCTTCGTCATTCGGATCCCCAGGTACCAATTGTTGTTGAAGTCGACGCATCTACCACCGGCATTGGGGCCGTGCTGTCAAAGCTGTGTGGTGAGCCTCCTATCCTCCATCCTTGCGCTTACTTCTCCAGGAAACTGGACCCGGCGGAGCAGAATTACGACATCGAAAATCAGGAACTGCTCGCTATCAAATTAGCCCTGGAAGAGTGGCGTCACTGGCTGGAGGGAGCGGTTCATCCATTCACTGTGATCACTGATCATAAGAATCTCCAGTCCCTCTGAGAAGCCAAAAGACTCGACCCTCGTCAAGCCCGGTGGGCGTTGTTCTTCACGAGATTCCAGTTCACAATCACCTACCGACCCGGAAATCGCAACTGTAAGGCTTATGCACTATCCCGCCTCCACTCTCCAGACACCCCAACTGAGCCTGAATCCATTCTCCCTCCAGCCCTGATCGTCAGCCCGATTCAGTGGAACATCAACCAGGACATCCGAGACGCCACTCGCACCGAACCTGCTCCGCTGGACTGCCCAGAAGGGAAGACATGCATTCCCTCCTCCCAGCGTCAAACCCTTCTGGGCTTAGTACACGAAGTACCGGGCTCTGGACACCCAGGCGGCCAACGGACCCTCTCGCTCCTCCAGGCTCGGTACTGGTGGCCCAGTATGACCCGGGATGTCAACAGGTACGTCTGAAGCTGTTCTGTCTTTGCCATGTCCAAAACTCCTCGTCATCTCCCCGTAGGCAAGCTCGTCCCACTGCCCGTGCCCCACAGGCCCTGGATTTCGTCACAGACCTCCCCACATCAGAGGGTAACACCTGTATCCTTGTAGTGGTTGATCGCTTCTCCAAGTCCTGTAAATTCATCACCCTCAAGGGGCTACCTACTGCACTTGAAACAGCCGAATGTCTATTCACGCAGGTATTCTGAAACTATGGCCTCCCGGAGAAGATTGTCTCAGACCGTGGACCTCAGTTTATCTCCCGAGTCTAGAGGGCCTTTTTCCGCTTGCTGGGGGTTACGGTGAACTTGTCCTCGGGGTACCATCCACAGACAAATTGCCAGACAGAACGCAGGATCCAAGAGCTCGGACGTTACCTCCGGTCATACTGCCACGACGATCAGCACAGCTGGAGCCGCTACCTCCCATGGGCTGAGTATGCACAGAACTCCTTCCCCCAGCCTGACCCCTTTCCAGTGCATACTTGGTTACCAACCCCCGCTCTTCGAGAGAGAGTGTGGGACTCTGCTCACGTCCATCTCCAGTGAGCAGTACGGAGGCATAAGATCTTCGCAGATGCCCGACGTACCGCTACTCCCAGTTATCAGCCAGGAGATCTGATCTGGTTGTCCACCTGGGATCTGCGCCTCCGCCTGCCCAGCGAGAAGCTGAGTCCCCGCTATATTGGTCTGTTCCCAATACAGAGGCAGATCAATGAAGTCACCTACCTTCAACTTCCACCCAGGTACCGAATTCACCCCTCATTCCACGTTTCACTCCCCAAACCCTGTTCTTCCTCCTCCTCAGCACTCGGATGCACCCCCTCCTCCGGAGATTCTGGACCAGCCCTCGGTATACCAAGTAAAGGACATCCTGAACTCGCGGCGACGGGGCGGCCGGTTGCAGTATCTAGTCGACTGGGAGGGATATGGACTGGAGGAGTGGTCCTGGGTGGCCCGTGATGTACTGGATCCATCGCTGCTGGAAGAATTCCATCGCAACCATCCAGACTGTCCCGCACCCCGAGGTCGCGGTCGCCCTGGCCGCTGCATGGGGGCCTCAGGAGCCGCCCCTGGAGGAGGGGATAATGTCAGGGAAACATCAGTCACTTCAGTCACCACAGTCATCAGCACCCACGATCACCAGATCCCAATCACCTGATTATTGATTCCCTGCACCTGCTGCACTCATCAAGC